>BJCM01086576.1:0-32559 GCA_018326385.1 Flaveria bidentis
TTATGATTTTGAAATAAATATAAGATTAAATAAAAAAATAGATAAAAGAATAATTTATTTTCTTATAAAATCTTTATAACTTTTATAAGACTTGTAACTTTATAAGTTTATTAAAATTCATTTTATAACTTTATAAGTTTTAATAAGTCTTTTCCATTTAGTTATCTATTGTAAAATGATAAATAAAGATTTATATTTTTATGAAAAAGATTTATTTATAAAATAAATTATTATTCTTTGTTTAAATGATAAAATGAATAAAACAATTTTCAATATTGCTTAAATTGCACATTTAACGCGTTTGATTCAATAAAATAAATATTAAAAAATTTAAATATTAAAATTTTCATCGTATGAAAGTTTAAAGTGAGTTCGGGTTTGGTTTCGTAATTTTGAAATTCGACGGATGTTACATCAGCCACAGGGATGCAAACAAGGAAAAAATTAAAAGTATAGGGGTCGATTCAAAGTTTTAAAACTACAAGGATGCAAACGGTTCAAATGAATAAAAGTCAGGGACATAAATGGTAATTTACTCTTATTACTATTTAGAAACTATAACATATTTTTTTGAGATAAAATACGATTAAAATTACATATAATTAATTTCTTTAGGTAATAATGACAACATTTTATCAAACTTTTTCCTTTAAAAATGTTTTTCTTTAAAAAATATCTTTTTAAACACTTTAACTAGAAATACTTTTTTAAATAATGTCATTTTTTAAAAGTTATTTGTATTAAAAAAAACTTCATATTTCATAATTTTTTGTTTTAAAAATTTATATATTTTAATAAAAAGACATTTTTTTAATTTTTCAGAAAATTTGTTTGTAGTTTGAAAAGTATATAGATAGTCATTAGTATTTTATATAATTAAATGATTAATTTTCATCTCTAACTTTCATCCTTGTAACGACACATTTTTAATCTTAGGTGGATCTTTAATGGATTGTGTAGAAAAATATTATAGTGCTTTTAAACATTTTGATTTATTAGTATATATAGATCTCATACAAAATTCTAAAAGTTACAGGTTTATTCTAAACATTTTTGCAATTTTATGACTAGTTTATTCCTTAATACTACCAACGTTGTAAATTCCTCTAAATTCATGTGTTAACTTAATATGAAATGATGAATTTATTATTTATTTACTTAAAAAAGCAAAAGAAGATCCCAGTAATTATTCCTCCTAATTCCTATTAGGCTTCGTATTCTGACACAGCAATTTTGCCAAATAAGAAACTGTATTTATTATTTGTTACATTACGTGTTTAAGTTTTTATAAAACTATTTTATCAGTAAAAAATAATTGTAACATTAGTATTTTCTTTATAGCATATTGATAACTATTCTTTCTTTTTAATTACTTTTTAGTAGAACCAACTCAAGGACATGTTAAATTTTATATTGAATCTATACTGCTGTCTATTATGCGGCTAGTATTCTCAACCATTAAAGAAATAGAAATATATATTTTTGATACACATCTTAATACCACTCAAAGTGTATATTTATTACACATCTTTATAACTATATTATAAATAAACAAATTACAAAGAATGATGTTAAACGTATCACTCCATAAACACCCACAATTAGAAAGTAAAAAAGTAGCTAAATGTATCATTTTTGTATCGAAAATAACTTCTCGTGAAATAGATGTATTTATTTTTGACAAGAGACCCACCAAAATATGCTAGTAAAATTAGATAGTGTATCCAAAAAGTAATATCTTTCTCTGATCGGGTGTGTTTGTTAGATAGATGGGGCATGTTTACCCACTCCTAATAGGTTGTCTAATATACCATCACACCCAAAGACGTTCATGATGAGGTGGCCCATGAAGGGCGTAAAACACCACCCTAGTGTAGCGTTAGGGGGCGTTAAAGGCCTGACAAGTTATATTTTAACAAGTGAAAAAATTCAAATACACACAATGATTAATATTTATTCTTAAACTTAACTGAGAGATCATTTCTTGGTAGAGTGAAAAAGATTAAATAAGTGAGTAGCGTCATGCCTACGTGAAATCAAAAGGCACGAAAGTGTGCCCAATAAACTTACAAATCTATCCTAAAAAAATAAAATATCTATATGACACATGTCATCTTCTTATAATTATTTTGTTACATGTCACTAGCATAACAATTTAACCACTTTATGATTATATAATATGTTTATGATATTATTGATTTTCTTTCTAAGATATAAAATAGATTTTTCAATAAATTAAAACATGTTTTTTTAAAAACATAGTTATTTTTAGAAACAAAATATATTAATAATACTTTTTTTAGTACAAAGAACCTTTTTAACAAGAAATTGTTTCAAACATATTTTACAAAAAAAAAAAGAAAGTTAAAAAAACATTTTTTATACAACAAAAACTTTTTAAATACATAACTTTGAAAAAAACGTTGTTATTGTTTTATTACCTAAAGTAGTTAATTATACGTAATTTCAATCGTATTCTATCTAAAATATTAGTTATAATTTTTAAATATTGATTAGTAATTGTTAATTTAGTATTTTCATCGACATGTGTGATACACGAGTTTTTAAACTAGTAGTTAAAAACAAAATAGACAAAAAAAAAAGTTAGAAGGTTTCGGGCTTAGCCAGAACTTTTGTCACCTACGGTGTGTGTAGTAATTATAAGTTCAAACCGAGACTCCTTACTTGAGTAATGGAGATGATCAAGTGTGTCAATAGCTCGTTAGTAATCTAATAAACCGTTTAAAAAAATAGTTAAATACAGAAAAATTGAAAGAAAAAAAAGGATAGGTGTCTCCAACCGATTCCACAAACGGGCAGCGGGCAGCCATCTTTCTCTTCATTAGTCATTACCACAACATCTTCTTCTCCGGTTCTCTATAAATACCCTCTTCACTTTTCTTGCTCATTAAATTGTCTCCTCTTTCAATTTCACTCTCATTCACATTCAGATCACAGAGCTCTTCAATGGAGGCAATGAAGACCATTAACTTCTTCGCCGTCGTGCTGGTGGCGATGATCTCCGTCGCCGCCCTCTCCGTCTCCGCCGCCGACGCCTTCACTACGGCTCCGGCGCCTGCTCCGACGTCTGACGCCACCACCGCCTTCGTCTCCACCGCCGTCGCCGCCCTATCCGCCTTCGTGTTCTCTTTCATCTTCTGATTGATTTGCATTGCAGTGTGATAATCAAGAGATGAAGGTAGATTTTAATAGTTTTATTATATATATGTAACTCTGTTCGTTAGATCTATCAAATTATGTTGCTGATGTTAGTTATTTTGGGTGTGATTGCTAGATTATGTATTCGTATTTTGTGATTCTTGTTTTTGTTCAATTCATTGATATTATGCATCAACTTTTGTGGTTCTAGTTTCAGATTGATTATTCAGTTGTTTAAATATAATAATTTAACTTTTTATATGTTTTAAAACGGTAAAACACACCCTAATTTAATATAATATCTAAGAAAATTAAAAATGGGAATTTTATGGGTTCGAACCTCTGAACAAAAATGTTTAGAATTGAATCATAGATTTTGAAGAAGGTTGGGCGTGCGGTCGTGATTGAGAAACGAATAAATAGATCCGATTAATCTAACACTTATTGCAATCGTTCAAGAAAAACTCTTAACATAATTTTAATTCTACAGAATAATTAATTTCGAGTTTCACCGCGGCTTTTAACTTGATAATATGGTTAAAAAGGTAAAAACATTGGTCTCCTCTGGTCCAAGTATGTCATCTTGTGGTCAAAAGCTGAATGTACGTTATGCGTATGTTGCTTTCCAGTCTTTGCTTTGGGAATGGGAATAGGATTCCCACTCCGTGAAATTAGTTCAAAGATGACATTATTCCTTTGACACATTTCAAATGCTTTAATGGACCTCAATCATGTCAACTATTTAACTATTTGTGAAACCAAATGGAATGTAAGTAATGGTATGGAAATGCTTGTAATAAGAAAATGGAAATAAAACTAATGAATCATCACATAGATTGTGCATATTTAATCCTTAATAGATCGAATGAAGACTCAAACGAGAGCATGTGCGTATTGGAGAGATGTTTGATGATTTTGAAACCCTAATTCAACATGCAATATTATGTACACGCTCAATCTCTTAGACTTGACAACTTTAGTCCTTGGATTCCGCCACTCACAGAAATAGCAATACCCGAACCATACCCTTTATCACAAATAACCCCTCAACTTTGAATATACAAAACCTATTCAAAACATAGTAACAAAATAAACAAATCAAGTTAGATATGCAAAATTACTATTATACTATTGAAGGATATTGAAGGATAGGGAGTGTAAATATTAACATAAACGTGTTACCTAGCACAACACAACTTGTTTTAAACAATATATATAACATGTTTAATACCACGACACGATATGACACAAGATCACATCACCCATTTAACATAGTTAACAAATAAGAAGATAAAATAAAATTTGTCAAACATTACAATTCATAATAATAATATTACTATTCATAAAAAAAGCAATTCGTTGTATATTCCAAACAAGATAAAATAAGATCACTAAAATCCATTGAAGAACTATACCTGGTTATCTCACTCGACTTGTATTTACTTTAACAATATGGTATTTATTTAATATCTGCATTTTCTTTCTTGCAACTCTTTTGTAGAAGAAAGCAAAAACATATTGTAAAATTGTAACTTTGTAAGCTCAACATACAATTCTAATAATAGAAGTCACAATCTAAATGTCTTCATCAATCATATGAACTTGTTGTCGAAGTTGTCATCTTCGTATGACCTCTTTAATTAAGCATATGGACCCAACACGATATTTCGCTTACGGCTCAAGATTTCATAGGACGTGTAGCATTCACATAAGGACCCATTGCTCGAAATTTGAAATTAAACTAAAGTTATTGAAGTTGAAACTAAAGAGTCTACAGATGAGACATCTTTTTATGTAAAGTATGACACATCCATCATGTGAACTATTAAAGAAACACAAAAACAAATAAATAATACAAGTCTAATTTGTACTCACACATTCACACACTATACACCAAAAAACATAAGAAAACTACGTGTTGCTCAAGTCCAAAAAACAGAAACTTCTACGGACCATACACCCCACTTACTCCATAAACTAGAACATGCAATCACGTTTCCCATCTTTAATATAATTCATTTTCTAATATCCACCACTTCGAGATATTTTGTATATCATTTATTATTATTATTATACTTAAATATAATAAAGTTAGTGAAGCAAAATTACCTTATTAAACACTTAATGATTCAAACTGTTTGTTTCACAAACAAAAGTCTGAATGATTCAGACATTTGCCTCTGAATGATTAAGCATTATATTAATACTGAATTATTAAGAGATCTAATGCTGAATGGTTAAGACATTTTATCTGAGTTGATCAGATATTAGCATTTAAATAGTTAAGCGATATACTAGCTCTTAATAATTTAAACCTTATAATAGTTCAATATTTAATGATTTTAAATTTTGATTGACTCAACATTTAATCATTCAAAAATTATCAACAAGCCTATTAAAAAAGTTATAATTCACAAATTGTATACAAACACTTTGGCACCCGTCATTACCAGCTGTCTTTAACAACCTTTCAAACCAAGAAAACGGGCACCCATCAACGGGCAGCGGGCAGCGAGCAGCGGGCAGCGGGCAGCGGGCAGCGATCCTCACCTATAAAACCCATACACCAAAAACCTTCAACACCCCACTCTCTGCTCTCGCAATCTCCTTTCTCTTCATCATCTCCCTTGAGAATCGAATTGCAGAGCTCTTTAATGGAGGCAACGAAGATCATGAAGCTTTTCGCCGCCATCATGGTCATGACGGTTGCCTTCTCCGCCGTCTCCGTCGCCGCCGCCGACGCTCCGGCTCCGGCGCCGTCGTCTGACGCCACCACCGTCTTCGTCCCCACCGCCGTTGCTTCTCTATCTGCACTTGTTTATGCTTTTTTCTTCTGATTAGTTTCTACTTGAGAATGATATTATATCTATAACTCGTTTGAGTTTGTTTATTAGATTAATAATGTTCGGTTTGCGATGTTGATTAGATCTGTGGATTTTGGAGGATTTGTTACTATGATGTAAACGGTAACTCTACATTCATACTGTATCATTTGTGTTCTTGTTGAATTCGTTATTATATCATCTTCTATCTGTAATTCTGTTTCGGATTATTACTACATTTATAATATTCGAATCGTGATTATAATGGCTTTGAATGTGATCTATGGATTACAATTCGGTGATCATGTTGTATGAATCGTGTTCTTTTTGAATCTATTATTATATCATCTTCTATGTGTAATTCTATTCCTAGATCACTACATATTATTGTATTGTGATTTTAATATATGTTTTTTTTTTAAATTTGATCTATGAATGATACGGATTGAAACCATTGTAAAGTATGAGACTTGTGGATATTGATTGTATGGGTAACAGATGTGAGTTTTTTTGTTTGATACATAACTATGGTATCAAAAACCAATTCGGATTGGTGACCTTAAGAGTGATGGCTTGGTGGAGCCAACCGTACTAATGAGTGTGTTGGTCCTTAAGGAGAATCGAATGTTACAGAATAAGTCGTACCAACAGATGTTAGTTTATAGATCAAATAGACTTTCTCGCCCGACAAACTAGTCTTTTGATACGAGTTTTGTTGCAATTTGGTAATCACGTTCTCATCAAATTTTTCATTAGATGTTTGAATTTGAAGAATTGAAATCAAAATCTATTCGTATTTAGAAGTTAATAAGTTTTGTTTTATATTCTATGTATAGAAGTATAAACAAATCTCAGTAACTTTGTTCTTGTTCGATGTATAGCTTTCCGAACTTATTCTTTGGGAATATCATTCCCATTCGATGTCTCCTTCAAATCCCACATCATTATTCTTTTGAGGAATTATATATTCTTTAATGGTGGTCAATCAAGATTAGGTGGAAAGTAATAAGATGATTACTAACACTTTAATCATAAAAATTCAAAGAGATTAGTTAAACGTATCTCTAATATCTCACAAGTTAATAAGATAGAATGTGAGTAATTTAGTAGAGGTATTGTTCATCAAGTGAGTAAGTATTAAGTAAAAAGTAAAAGATGTACGTTATAGCACAACTCATTTCAAACTTACTTTTACTTTTTGTTCTAGCAATTATGTAGTCTTTGTCGAGAGAACATTTTAATGGTCAATTGTGGTTTATTTATCTTATAAAATCTAAGAATTGCTGTTAGGAAAAGAATAAAAGCAATTATGTGGTTAAAATAGTAAAAATACACAATGAATTTCTTAAGCGAGGGTTTTATTAATATATGTACTCGTTATTATTTTCATAATTAAATTAAAACTCGTTTAAGCAAGCTAAAATTCTAACCAAAACAACCGAAGAAATAGTAGACGTTGCACCTGCAGGGTTGCGAGCTTGACATTTAAGAAGGGTGTGCGGAATGCAAACTTGACTTTGCACCTACAGAGTTGTGGGAACACCACGCCCCATCTGTGGGGCTGCGGGACGGATGACATCCGAGATGACAAGAACCCATGGCTCTTACATACAACTATTTTAGTTCATATGTACAAACATAAGTGATATAGATGACTAAGAGCATTTACATCTCATTCATTATCCTAAATTTTATAACTACACTAACTTTAGTAAAACCTTGTATTACAGGGGTTAAATAAATAAAATATTAATATAATTAAACTTATTAATTATAAAATGATATTTTAATATATTATATGACTGAAATTACATATGAGAAATGATTATAACTAATAAAATAGTTATATTAACATTTAAACTTTTATGTTTATTTTTTTTCAAAAAAAAATAAATATTTTGTTCTAAAAAAACTGTATAAAAATGTCATTTTAAAAATTTTCTTATTATAATTGCCAAATTAATTATTTTTGTTTTAAAAAATTGAATATTTAAAAATACCACTTTTTAAAATATTTTGTATTTTAAAAAAAATATCCTTTAGAAAATTTATTATCTTTTTAAAAAAAATTGTTTATTTAGAAATAACATTAATAAATAGATCTCTTTTTAATTTATTAAATGTAAAAGAATGTTAAATAATATTATTAGTAATTAAGATAATTATTTAAGATGAAAGAGATGCAAGAAAATTTTGATGAAAATGATTGTGGTTCTGTCACATGACACCTTAAGTTACTTTTTTATTAGAGTAGTAAGATAAGATAAGATTAAAAATCATTAATTTTTACATCTTTTTTTTTGATTAAATAAATACTCTTTATACTATCATTAACTTCTTTCTCCACTACTCACTATCATTTTCAAAAATATTATAAAAATTATAAGGGTTGAAGTGTTTAACAATATACTTACAAATATACACCTCAACTCACAACAACTAACAAACATTCCATATAACATACACTCATAAAAATATAGAGAACGAGATGTGAATGCCCGTATAAAGATATGTGTTTTAGTTTTTTGGGTTTGGTTTCTTATATTTAATAGAGTTATTGGATGTTAATAATCCTAATTTTCATTTAGTGACCGAGATTAATCCCAATTCAGAAAATGTTTACAAAGACTCATAACTTTAAATTTATTTTCCTACAATGATCTCTTACTAACTGATAGTTAACCCCCTTATTTTTTTGATAATGTAAATTGCTTTTGTGGCCAAAACACTAAGTACAAAATTGAAATCTATTATCAGGTTCGTTAATCTAAAACCCTCGTACCCTAAAACTTGTCAAATTTCATCTTCTAAACCCCCTGACTCATTGAAGGTAGATTTCAAATGACGATGGAGGCTAGACAACGGAAAACGGACCTAATAGAGACTAGGCGAAGCCGGAGTTGAAAATTGACTCGAATTTGGGCCCATTTCGTTAAAAATATTAACAAGGTTTAACTCTCAGTTAGTAAGGAATCATTTAAGGAAAATAAGTTCAAAGTTAGGAGTAAGTGTAAACATTTTCTGAATTGGAATTAATCTTAACCAATAAGTAAAAATTGAGATTATTAAAATCTATTAATACTATTTAATAATTGAGGTTTGATAAGGTTTGTATGAGATCAATAAGGTTATTTAAAGGGAAAATTCATCCTAAATAAAATATTATTTCTTCCTCTTCATTATATCTATTGCTTTCCATATTTTTATCGGACAATAAAACGAGGACACAAATTTATGGTTTTGTGAATTTAAAATTTAAATCGTTAATTGCATCAATTATGCAGTTGAACTTGTAAAGTAGAAAGGGGATATCTTTACTTTATAAAAGAAATGACACTATTGAATCCTTAAGGTGGCAAACTTTGATTAACATGTTTCCATCATTATCACTTGCATTAAAATAAAATGCCAAACAAACAAACAACGAAGAATCTTCATCAAAAGAAACCAAAAACATTAAAAAAACTTGTGCTTAAATCCAAGAAATAGAAAAATATATGGCTTATTCTAAGAAAAATGCCAAAAAACGACCATTTGACTTCACAAACATTTAATAAGAAATTTTTTTCTGCTTGTGGAAATAAGTTTCTACTTCTTTTAGTCATGGACCTCGTGTTTTTTTAACATGATTAAGGAAAATTGTATTTTACAATCCATAGGTATGAACAAGGAAAGAGGCAAGGGACAAATGACATTTTGGCATCATGTGCATTGCACATGGGGATGCAAGGCCACTCAAATGGGTGTCTATAGTGAATCATGGCCTTTTCACCATGAAAAGGGTTAGACCTTTGGCTCCCTCACACATGGGTATTATTGCCCCACCCATCCCATGTTATCACCTCTTTGGACCAATGCTTATGCTTTTGCTATACGGATTGGTTTAGTCATTCATTGGTCGGACCAGTAAAATCAGTTCTAAAACTAGATAGGCATCATAAACAAATTTTAAAAAATAGAATGGTGTACATATATGTGGGTGCTTAAAGATAAAATGACTCATTTTTAAAAAGCATAACAAACGATAATTAGCAATCACGTGCATCGAAGGATGAAAGGACAAAACGTAATTGTCCAACAAAACCTTAAGAATCTAGGGAGTGAAGTTACAGAGGGTTACACACTGTCATATAAAGTAAATGTGTTATGTGCTAAACGGACGTTGAAGTTAGAGACACTATTAAAAGAAATTCTTACACATTGTTAACTTGTAATATAGTGAATTCAAGATGTTTTCAAAAATTGGTTTATAGAATATAACAATGTCATACTTAAAGAGAAAATAATATAAAAAGATAACGAAAGTATATAAAAATTATACATTTTTTAAAAGAAAAATAAAAAGCAAAGCTAGATAAAAGCAAATGGCATTTTTAATGTTTTTTTCCTTCTAGCCATAAATAAACCTAATTCCGTATAAGTTAGGATGGGTGTTTGATACAAAGTACCACTATCATACTAGCACTTTGCTGAATCAGTACTTACCAAACAAATACGGTACTAGTAACAATACTCAATTTTGCCTAAAGATCAATTCAGTACTTAACACCAAAGAATAGTTTTTTTAACCATTTTGATACAATTTTTGAAACTTTTTTGATGTTTATATTTCAAGTTATATAACTTAAAACATTTCCGAATGTTCTTAGTATTGTATATTCTTATATCAATATTTAAGATTCTAGTAACTACTTGTTTATTAGCATAGCAAAAAAGAAAAAGAAAAAACACAAAATACTACCACATCAGTACCGGTAACAAACCAAAAAAATCAATACGATATTCAGTACCCACCTTTTCACAAATTCAGTATTCATATTTTCAGGTACCGGTTTTGGCTTGGTACCCATCTCATCCTAGTTTCAATTATGAATACAATCCAAGAGTATTCAACGATTGTGTAAACAACACCGATTGGGCCCCCCGTTTTGGTATTTTGAAGTTGAACACAAACGTTTCTTCAAGGAATAGATAGTTCCTGATCTGATTATGAACACAGTAACCACCACCTCACTTCTTTCTTTCACACCCCACACTCAGAGGTACAACACCAAAAATAGCATGAAGAACGAATTGAAAATATCAGCCAACAAATCCCAAAAAAAAAAGTGTCCATTTAAGGTTTTTGTACAGACATTTAAGCCCTACCCCACACTACAACAACTTCATCATCTAAGTATTTCTCTGAATATTTTCACTATTTATCTAACCACCCTCAAATCAATGTCCCTAATCACCAAAAAACTACAATGATGCATTTAGTTAGATTATACAACTATTTCTGCACATGTAACAATGTCTCTAGACTTCAGATTTAACAGAAAGCTGAGATAATTCTTTATCAGCAAAATGCAAAAGCCTAGTGAGTCTCAGAACCATATCACAATGAAACGGAAGTGCAGTTCTTCTTTCCAAATATCCCGGGCTCACGGTCATCCAAGATAACGCGTGTAGTTCAGCAGCCACGCGCTCCAAAATCATATGATTTTCTGTTCCGACTTTGCCAATGCTTTTTGATTTTTCATTATTGTTATTACTGCTGCTACCACTACTATTATTATTACCTCCGTAATAGTCAAAAAGTCCAACAGATAGAACCGAAGGCCATTCCTCTTTACAATTGCTTCTAGAATCTTTCCTCATTGAAGGTACAGCTTTCGAGACCACGAAGCCTGTGGAAATGGGGATGGCAGAGCCCTTGCTGTGGAGGAGGTGGGCTAGAGGCTGTGATTCTGAGGTCAGGCAGGTCGGCAGCTGGAGCGGGTTTGGGGGGAGAAATCGCATGGTAGGTGAGGGTACAAATATATACGATGTGGATGCGGACCCCAGAGATTTTACAGGGGTGAATCCTTCAACATAGCTAGATTGGCCCATTATTCCACTGCCTTGAGTTGTGCCTGTCGTAGCAAAGATTATAACGTATATCATCATAAACAAACAGACTCAAATATTTCAATAAGGATATACACTTACTATAACAACTTATTTCATAAGATTAATTATACTTAGAGGTGGCAATAGAGCACATTTACTTATGAATGGGTTGATTCAAGTTATGTTTTATCTCAAAGGATTATGTTTCATCTCTAACTGAGAAAACAAGTCAAACGGTTTGAAGATCTCACAAAGTGTGTATAAGTTTATTTGATGCATAGAAACCACATAAGATTTTTTACTCAAAATGATATAAATTTGGCATCATATTTGCCGATTTACTTGGTCTTTCAAAAAAAAGCACTTGCAGCCAATTCAACATGAATCAGCTGGCACAAAATTTAATATGTTATGACCTTGTTACACAACCCATCAGACCTAGCCATTTTGTCACCTCAAACTATAACTAAAAACTGTCTTTAGGTTTTCAATACAAAAAGGGTATAAAGAAAATTTCAGCTAACCTGGAGATGAATCGGCTTGATAAACTAACTGTAGTGAATGGTCAACAGAAACAGATACAAAAGTGATGCTTTGCACCCATTGAAGCAAACCTTTGGAATTATCCATTGTGATATGACCACCGCCTCCACCACCACCTAAGAGTTGCTTTCTACCCAATGGTTGACCCAACCCACCTTTCATAAAGGTTGAGCCTTTAGCGTGAGACTGTAAATTCCTGTCTTGAATAATACTCATTTCTTGCTGTTGTAACGGACCACCATTGCTGCTAGCTGCAATTCCATCGGGTACCGACCGTCTAAGCTGTAATGACCACTTTTTGACCTCTGAACCTCCAATCGAATAAAGAGCTTTCTGCCATTCTGCTTACAGATCAAATTAAATTATTAATCAATAAGACAATTTTAAAATCAATAAAAAAGGGGTAAAAAATAAAGTAATGACTTATACCTTGGCATTCAAGCTCAAAAAAACATCCGATTCGTGTGATAACAAAATCATGAGGCCTAGTGGTGGTTGTATCTGAAGAACATGCTTGTAGTATCTGACATCCTTGTTGTAATATTTGAACAAAAAGAAATTGCAATCCTTTTGTATCTTGTCTACTACTAATTCCACCAAATGGAAACGTACAACTGTCTAACAATTCACCTCTAGAATCGGTCCATATGCAAACGAGCCACCGCCAATCCTCGGTCCAACCATAGCAACAATGTAGAGATGCGGGTTGTTTCTGATGGCCTGACCCGTACCCATCATCAGGTCCGTCCATTTGAGAGCCCAGCCCAGTATCAGAACTAATACCGTCATCAGATAAAAGCTTTAAAGACTCCAGGGACAACCCACGTTCTGACGAACCAGGCTCAGCAAGAATGAAAAGTGGCTCGAACATGTATTTCAACTCGTCTTGACAAAAATATTCCCCGGGTCTATCGGGCCGGGACATCTGCCACGAGTTATCCCACACACCAGACCGTAAATTAGCATCAAGTTCACCTTCTCTTGGGCCCATTCGTGGTCCAATGGGATCTTTCCACATTCCTTGGATAGGAGAATTCATTTGCATCATACTCGAATGAGATTGAGACCGACCTGATACTGAAACAGAAGGGATGACATCAGCAGATAACCCTCGAGAAATTCTTCGGGCTTTATTGTAGACCGTGAAAGCAATCTCTTTGAGAATAACGGGCTCGATTAAAGACGGGCTTGTGACCCTAAAAATTGCATCAACGGTCACGATTTGTAACACCAATTTAGGAATACTAAAACCCGAAATTGTCACAACATTTGATATCGATGCTTCATCTACAGCTGTAGAACAACTTAATGCCTTCCCAACTTGATTCTGCATTGCCGTTCTTCTTTCTTTATCTGATGGTGGAAATATGACTGAACCAATAGCTACACACGACTCAACAACAGTTTTTAAAACAGCAACAGGCTCAGGAAACGGGCACACCACATATACTACCTGATTAAAAGACCGAAAAATATAAAAACGGTGAATTTCCACTATTCATAGAAACTATCTTTCAAGTTTCTTTCAGTTTTTTAAACTCTGCTAATTGATTCACAACCCATACTAACGATTAGATGTGTCGGAGTGGCGTGAATATTGTGTAAAAATAGCTGATGTGGTGTCCTATCATTTTACAGAATGAGCATCCATGTCATTAGTTCTACTGTTGGGATGTAATGTCAGCTACTTTACACAATTAGTATACCACACCAGCAAATGCAAAGGCAATAAAAGTTGTAGGTCAACATGTTTACAACATTGAAACCAAAGTGAAGCTCAAGTGGTTAACACCTCTTTACAGAAAGATTACAAGACTTGATTACTAATATTCACATGCCCATTATTTAACAAACATAAAATAACACACAACTTACTGTGCAAGGTGTGCTGTTTCCTTCTTTTGAGTTTGGGGCAAAACAGGAACCAAGTTTCAAGGCTTTCAAGACCTTAGAGAGTGACTTCAAGAAACTTGTTAGATCCCATCCATTGGATAAAGAAAGGAAGTAATCACTAATTGATCCCACTAAAGATGCACTGTCGCTTTCAATCTTCATTGATTGGGGGCAATCAAGTAAAACAAAACCAGAAGAAGACCATTTTCCCAAATCCTTCGCATTTTGGTTCCCAAAATTTTGAGGTGAATGAGTTCCTAATTTGCAAGTCTCATATACTGCAAGAGATTTTAAAGATTGACACAGATATTATGAGTTAATACTTTGAAACATAAAACTAAATGATTTATATAATACACACCAGTTTCTAGTTGTTGAAAAAAGTCTGCAGCAGCAGTTGTAAGGGGATCAATATCCGGACAAACGACACAGTAATTCATCTGCAATAATAACAGGAAGCCGATAATTAACTGTATAGAATTGTGTTAACTTGGAGGGGCAGAATAATAACTTTTCTCACATGTTTCTGCCTAGCATAAGGTTCAAAAGGAGCTTTTTCCCAGTGCTGAAGAGAGGTTGCTGAGGTTTTTAGCCAATCATCCTGGTACCTGTGGCATGCATCACTTTCATATTTGGTTTCTTGACAATTTTAATCCCTAGTAATATTTTTCGTTTTCGAACTTATGAAGTAAGAGCCAAAAAAAAGTATAATTAAACCCGTACCCAACAAGAATAGCGGGGATAGGAATTACAAGAAGTGCAGGCCTGAGTCCTAGTTGCTGCTCCGACTCACTTATGTCATCTACTCGAATTCCATCTGTCACAAATATGCATTTTATCATGCTGAGTAGAATACAGTTCATAACACATACATAGGGAGCATCCATATGTGTATTTCGAATTACTGAATAACCAGGATCAGGTGATGAGCTGTAACTCCGCATATCATAAAAGAGTTTTTTGCATAAAATACAAATTTATAATCACCTTTGCCCAAGTCATGCTTTTCTTTTGGTACAACTGAGTTATTAAAAGATTGCTTTTCCTTCTTTAGGTCATTATGCAGACTATTGTATCATTTGGGTCATCAAACGGACTTGCTGTAATAGTTTTCCCGGTTTGGGCCATCAAATACCCAATAATGACCCAAACAGGAATAAAGATGACTTTGAGTGTACAAAACAAGAGTGCCGCCTAAATTGGACAAATGTGGACGCATGTCCTTATTATGCAAAAAAAAACTTGGATAATGTTAGATGTATTTCATCTCTATAAACATTAAAGTCGTAAATATCATATAATTAGAAGTTTAAGTGTTTGGTAATTTCAGACTATTAAAAGAAAACAATAGATGAAATGACCAAATAAAACATTATTGTGGGATAAGAAGTGTTTTAAAATAGGTTAAAAGAAAGGTGGAAGAGGACACTTTATTTTACTGTTAGATAATCAGTTATGTTTCAACTAGTATGAAAATGCCTTTTACTTTATTTTATGTGTTACCTTTGTTAAGACAAGATGTGGACCCACCAGCAGACTGAGATGGGCTTATTGGTTCAACCGAAGAATCATTTATGCTTGCAGATGATTCAGCTGAAAATACATCAGTTTGACCGTTTCGCACTTTGCACCAATCACTGACAGTCAAGGGTCCATCAAAAGTTCCAAATGCTGATTTCAAGGCTGATTTAATGTCAGACTGTAGCAAAGTGATGGCATATGATGCATGCACCTGAAAACGCCAACAGTAAGGGTACTTGGTATTAAATAAAGAAATAAACTTTAATATATTTTCACAATAATACGATAGATTATACATAAGTGACCAGAAGATATGCACTGGTGTATAAGTAAATTCAACTTAGAATTAGTTAAGTCAATCATCAACAAAATTAGGGGAGAAGGTTATTATTTATAAGCAACCTGTAATTACTAGGAGGGGCGTTCAGATGAGTATTTTAAACTAATCATAGTGACTTGAAGAATCAGATTATCAGACAACTAGGGCGTGCCAAGATAAATGTTTTAAAAGTTAACCAACTGATATTGAATAACTCAAATCAAATGATCAGCTGTTCAGCTGTGGTAGAAGATAGTGTTTGGATGTGCATCTGCGATTTAAAGTTGTAATAAACATATTATCAAATGTTTGACTGGCAAACTCTAATTATGTAAGGATTACTTCCTCTCCCCAAAATAAATCATCTTTCTACTTTCGTTTGTTGCAAAAAGAATGACCACTTCTCAGATAACAACTTATCAAGTTTCACATTGTACTCTTAATTGCACCTAATTATTTGACACCTAAATAATCAGTTAGCCAAAAATGACATCTGTTTATACACAAATCAAAACCAATTATTGTGACATCATAACTTCTAACAGAGAGTGAAAGGAACAAAAGCTTACATCGGCTGAAAGTGGATCTGCCAGCTCAACACCCGCAATATCAAGAGAATGACAAGAAGCCAAAGCCCCGCCACAGCCTGCATGAACCAAAGAGGGCCCACATGAAAACCCGCGCCGCCACTGCTCCTGCATTGCCAGCCAACCATAAGGCCCATCCCCACAATCCGCATCTAATGTAACATCAACAAAAGATGTTGCTTGTTGAAAAAGCAACGGCATTCCATCTAAAAACTCCAGAAGTGGTTGCCTTTGACCATATGACAACATTCCTTCCTCATTAAAGGAATTATGAGGCAATGAACCAAATGGTTCCATACCCGATGTTATGGGTTTTGAACCTTTAGTGACACCAACAGTTCGCCAAACACCAACAGGTGAATTCAGAGGCCCATCAAGCAGCCCACCATCTAAGTCACCCGCGATTCTGACTGGTATTGTTTCTCTCTTCTTTATATCATATTTGTTAGACACATTATCCGGTAAAACATTTGATTCACTAGGCATTTGATACAGAACATTACTTCCAGATAACCGACCCATTTGCAATGAGCTGGTGGGAGTTAATAAAGTATGCCTTATTTTGCACATAAAAGCTTGAAACATAATGCACTCGAGCTCATTTGCAATGGCGGTTTTTGACGATATAAGAAAACTTTCTGTTATCTTATTTCGGGTTGACGCCCTGAGACCTGTATTGGAAGAATTAAAACCTAAATACGCTGATGGTGCAACATCTTCAACTATATTGTCATGAGATGATGGTTTTTCGTCTTTTATATCATTTTTCCCGCTTTCAACATGGGTGTAGTATTTCCTCGATTGAAGTAAGTATTTGTCTTTTAAATTTGCACCAACTGTTGCTTTATCATCAGATAAATCATGGTGCGGGGGTATTGCAGAGTAAATGTAGTTATTTGTACTTGAATTTGCACTCTCTGCTGTTCTGGATTTAGGGACATACGGGCTTTTAATAACAGATGATAACAAATCTGTTGCCGGGGTTTCAACTGCTCCGTATTCTGGAGCAAATGTCATTAAGGCTTCTGCTTTTATTAAATGATCGAACTCATTAGAAGTAGGTACCGGTGGATTATAGTTCATCGATCCAGAAGATAAAGAATCTTTTGTAATTTCTTGATTTTTGCTTATTGATTCCTCTATGACCGTAGATGGTGGATTAAAACTCTCAAGTGATGAAAACCCAACTGGTAAAATCATTGGATCAGAGGTATCAATCATCCCAGTAAACGGGCTGCTACTTGCATCTCCACCATCAGTCGCAGAAAACATGGGTGTTTGTGACTCCTCTGTCCCTGGCGGCTTTTCACCATATAAGAAAAGATCAAAATCTTTTAGCTAGTAAGCATTAGATGAAATGACTAATACCAATATTAACTTGAAATTTGATAGATTTCATATTTTATTACTTACCTCCCCAAATGGCAAAACATCATTTTCAAAAAAATCACCAAAATCTCCAAACTCAGAGAGAAGTGCTTGAATATCCATGACAATGCCTCTGTCATCATCATCCCAGTCCCACTGGGACCCACCTTGGTCATTGTTGATTTCCATGGAATTGTATCCATCTTGCATAGGTGCATTAATGATTGCACCAGCCGGACCATATGACTCGGTCATTCCAACTCTAGATCGCTTACTACCCTGCAAAATGTACATGAATTACAACCCATTTTGTTTTTTATTTCGTTTATTTACGAACTAATATGCATGCTCGTACCAGTTTGGAGCCATCAATATGCATTTGGTCAGCAGAAGTCAAACCAGACTTCATGCAAGATAGTGAATCAGCATCAGCCTCAAGATCACCAGTTTCACCAGTCATTCTATAATCACTATCACTAGAGGAACTAGTGCTAATGCTACTACTATTACTATTCCCACTACTATTGAAACCATAAGTCAGCATGTCACTATCATGCCATGATCCATCCATGGTACCAAAAGCGTCACTGGAAAACACCAAACCAAAATTACCAGAAAAAAGATAGTATATAATTAAATTAATAGATGTTTTAAAATAATAAAAGTTACCCTTGCATAGAGAATGATGAACTGGATAATGAAGGGCCCATCCAATTTTGAAGCCAGAATCTGTAAGTTTAGAACATGTAATGTTTACTACGATCTCCAATGTATGTACCGAACATTCACGTCTTTTATGTAAACAAGATCAAATTCTTAGATGTGCTTACAAGTTACAACAACCTTATTTCACCTCCAATACATGCACAAAATTTCACCAACTTATTTTATACTAGATAATTTAGATTTACACATCAATTTGTTCAAATTAAATTACTTTATTTATAAGACTAGAAACAACTTTATTTTAATCTTACGTTTACTCAAATCATTTTAAAATTTTGCTACAAATAAATTAAAAAATACCTTTATATGGTACTCATATTAAATGTCTGAATGAGGTGGTTTTCACAATATATCTTTTAGAGATTAATTTTTTACCTTTTATGATTAAACATCGGTAAATTGGTAAATTGAGGTGTGATAAATAGTATCACAGCTAACAACAAATCAGTGTAAAGGGATGATGAATAGTGTTACACGAGAAAACTACACCATTTTGTTGTCTAGTGAACCAGTTTTTTGGTGTTTTGGTGCATACATTTGGTCTAGTGAACCTATGGATTTTACTGCAACTTCATTTTTTCTTAAATCAAAAAAAGAAAGATGAAGAAAGAGTGGAAGAGATGCCTTTTTAGAGATGATCTTGCAGATGATGTTTGCACAAGTGGGACAAGGACTGCCTCGGCCGGATAAATAAACGTTTTTTCATTATCATTTGTGACACTGGGAGATTCAGATGTATGGTTCTTTGAATTCGTAGTTGAATTTGGTGGAAGTGATTTTTCACTTTCAACAATTTCATACCCCAGGGTTACTTCAAGATAACAGTTTTGGCCCCTTAGTTGGCAGCCAGAACTTTGAGAAAACTGGTTTGGAAGACCCACAACTCCATTTACAGCCTTAAACTTTCCCGAACTGTAACATCGCATTTACCGGAAAATACCAGAATCATGAGTGTTTTCATCATTATCAAAGAAATAAGTTTATGAAATGATGGTTGGTATAACTGTAATAACGGCAACTCCACCTGAAATATAATTGCTTCACGAGATCACCTGGACAAATTCCAGTAATTCTGCCACGCATTCCATGAGGTGAAACAATAACTGCAAAAGTTAGACTTTAATAATGTTACTTAGAGTATAAGTCAAACTTCAAGATCGCTGGCCCTCTTTGCCTCAAAAAAAGTTGCAAACTCACATTTTCTTTTGTGCTAATGGTTTCAACATTTACTTCATTTATAAAACGTATGGATGTGCAATACGACAGTAATTTTCTAAAGTTGAAACAGATAGTTCCTAGTTTTCAAGAGTAACCAATTACTGCTTATGATCATCTAATTATTTAAGAGGCCGAATAATCAAACCTGATAGAAGCTGCAATAAAACTGTAATTGAAGATAAGGGTAAATTATATTACCAATTATCTATTAGCTTTTTACATAACCAAATTTTTTGTTTAACGCCTTATATCGTCAAATACAATTATTAAAACTTAAAGCAGCTAAAGTACTTCCAAACACTACCTCCTGCACCACACATTTTACTGTAGCTAATTTTCTGATTATTGATTACTCAATACTACATAATCATTTCCAAAATGCACATCCAAACACACCCTGCTGATTTAACCAAGCACTAAAAAGAAAAAATGAAGACGCAGGTGAAGTAAAACAACCTGGAAGCCTGAGACTGGAATGACTGGATGTGCGCTTTAAGATCGTTTCCATGTCACCGTTTGTAAGCGCCCTAACATGCCTGATAACCAAAAGGGGTTAGTGAACCTTACCATATTCATATAGCAACTCAAAGCTCAAATAATGACAAAAGAAAGAAAAGAGAAATGAAGTTGACAAACTTTGCCGATATTATGACATGAACAAATACGCCTTCTTCTGTTGCGGTAAAGATGAACTCAAGCACCGGCTGGCCTCTCCTACAAAGGTCAAACAGACAATGTGTGTTAATATAATCAAAGGTAACATAGTTAGAATCACAAAATTATTTTGCAAACCTGAATAGTTCTTCTCCTTGTGAGGAAGGGTGATATCTTGAGAATACATCCCCGAATCTCATATATGAAAGTCCCATTAATGCTCTGTCGACAATAATTAAATATAAATTCATAAGTTTATTTAATAATTAGTTTATAGAAATTAAATCTGATAAGGGAATAATGCAATAAGCATAAGAGAAACCTTTCGATACAATTCCTTAAAGCTTGAGAAAGTGCAGCTGCGACCTCTTCAGAATCCCCAGGTGCTAACCACACTCCAGATGCAAAAACTGCAACACATTATAAACATAAATTACAATGATTCAAAACTCAAAAATAGGTATGTGTGTGTGTGTGTCTACATACATATATATATATATATATATATATATATATATATATATAATAAGAAAAAGAAAGATCAAGTGTTATTAATGTACCTCTTAGTCTAGATACAGCAGCTTTGGCCTTATCTACAACAGCTGAATGGCGGCCCGGTATAAAAAGCCATAATTTGATTTTCTCATCTGCCAATTTTGTGAAGTGACAGATTAACTGGAGGAATAAGATATGGTGATTTACTTCTTGAATGAGTGATGGAAAAACAGATAATTACCAGGGTTATGCTGGCCCTGAGATGGGTCCCAAGGCCCAACAAAAGAATTACCCCATGTACTAAGGAACCCATCTTTTTGCAACTGTAGATGAGATGAAAGAACCAGCTGTGCAGCAGTATCCTTCTGATTCGACTTTAAACTGTCCAAAACACTTAAACGGCTCAGAAAGAAGTTAAGCCTCTCACTAACTTAAACATAAAAAGACCAAACTATAAGACAATGTTGCTTAACATAATATAATTACAAAATCTAAGATTATCAAAAAAGGAACCTTCTATCAGATAGGTTGAGGTCAGATTCATTTGGGAGAAACTGGAACCATGACACTTGATGTAGACCGCCCTTCAGAAAAGTCAAAAGAGAATAAATAAACATATGATAAGAAAAGGGTAAGTCTTCATCATAGCTGTTCTTAAGCAATCTTTACAAAACTTAAATCAGAATTCCGATTCAGTACACCCCATCTAATTTATTTCCCTTGACGCATATGAAAAAGACTAACATTCACTAAGACTGATACGTATCAAAATGGAAGAAAATCCAGTATTTAGTAACTAATCAAGTATAACTTATATACAATTAAGTGCATATGTATACTTGTATACCATAAATAGCCTTAAAATTCTATAATAATGTATACCAAAGTAGGAGTCCGAGTAAATGGAAGATACGTACGATCTTGAAGACATTCGTCCACATCACTAATGCAATTGTAGGCCCTCGAGAAATTCAAATCAGGTCAGGACTTTTTGTGTCATTCCAGAGATTGCATATTGAAAGCCACATACATGGATACATTCAATCAAACTGAAAAACAGAACAAACTTTTAATACCAGATAACACAATAACAGTATTAGTAATTGAGATCAAAATGAATTTCATAGGTCAAATTATAAATAACACGAAATATCATATTCTTGTAGAGATCATACGAGACAATATACAGAGTTCACATATACAGAGAGATCCAGTTAGACATATGCTTAACGCTCATATCATAGTGAGGGATCATAATCTAAAGCTAGCTAGCCCTAGAATAGCAAACCTTATTCAAGTCAAGCACAAATGAACTAACAATTCAATACCGTAATCCATTTATCAAACAAAAGACCAAACCAATAAAGCCAACGGCAAAACCCCCAAAATATATTAGCATACACGATGCAAGAGCTAAGTTCAGCATCAATTTCATACCTAATGATAAATTACGAAACACTTACAGCACTTTACCTTATTGCATCAAGCTATTTACCATTGCACCCGATGATTGAAGTACTCAAACCCAAGCTTCAGCTACCGAGGGTTTCAATTTCAACTACAGAAGAATAAAATGAACGAAGTGAGTAATCTGCTAACAATCAAATAAGCTAAACAAGTGAATCACGAGATTCTCGAGCTCTAATTAGGTCAAAATGCGAAGGATTTTTAGAAATTACAAGTGTTTTGCGATCGAGAACTTACGAGTGAAGACGGAGATCTGTAGTGCGAGAATTCTGCGAGCTAATGAAGCATCTCAATCTAGAAATGAATAGATGATTAGCAATTTTGTTCGTTTAGCGGTGAAATTGAGGGTTTTGTGTGTTGGTGAGCGTTAGTGTTGTAAGTGGATCTTCGAATCGATCATCGACTGCTTTTTTCGTCTTTCTTTCTATGGTCTTTGATCACACGTTTTGTGGTTTATGGCTTGTTTGTGTGTCGTCAAGGCTGACGATTTTGGGCCTTGTGGTTTCGGAATTTTACACTTTGACTCCCTTCCATCTTTTACGTGCATTCTTCGTGTGTAAACACGTCTCAGTTGGCTTATCAAAAGCTTGAAACAAATGGAGTTTGAGCCTCTGTTGAAGTCTAATAAATAAATGAGCTCGAGCTCAAACTACACTTGTCAAACTAGGGTTATGATTTTCATTTCTCAATTTAAAAACTTTATTGTTAGAATTACATTCATTTATTTTAAGGATCAAATGTGTTGGGATCGAACAAACTAATGGCAAATATGTTTTGATGTATAATTTCCATATATGACTCGAACATGATCGTATCAAAAACTGAAATCGATTGAAATGTAGTTTATTCCACCAAACAGAGGTTTTCTAATTTTTATATTTTTTAAATTACCAATCATTTCTTTTCGGATCTTTAGTGTTTTTTTCCGAATCTAATTAAAGGAGTCAATAATCTTGTAGATTTGTGTTTATTTACCTAACACTCATTAAAAAAGCATTTGCAAATGAGAGGATAATGTGTTTGTTGCTTTTGTAAAGAATGTTACTATTACTTCCTCTTTAGTATTATAAAATAATTAATACTATCGTGACATTATATGCGATGATCATTGTTTTCTTACGTTGATTTAAGATTCTCATTAATGTGTTGATTAAATATAGCAAAAAAGTAAATTAGAGGATGTATAGCTCTCTAAATAGTAGTCTCGTATATATTTTTTGCTTTATAGGATATTAATACTATATATAACCATGCAAGTATACAATAGATTAATTTATAAACCAACGGACTTCACATCAAGATGAACACATCCATAACTAAAAGCATATGTCAAACGTATAGCTATGAGATTCGTTAAAACCATAGTTAGCATGTTTGTGTTGTGCTTGCGTATATGACTTTAATCTCGTCAATGCAGACTAAAAGAAGGTCGCATACGACAAGCAACCATGCATTAGCGCTTGGCTTGTGTCTCATCAGCAAACATATATTTGGGAGTAGTTAGGTGAAACTTTAAATACGTATATGTCTTGGATTCAAGTTAGTATAGTTCACATATCTTAAACGAAAACGCCAACACAATACTTATGTTATTTATATAACAAATTAATCGTTGACAATGAGTATCACTAAATAATACTAATCTAACCGCATTAAAGAGGCCATGACATAATTGGAGGTTTTTACAAGATGATGATCTAAGCATATTAAAGGGTTTTAAATGACAAAATTAATAGAGGATTTTGTTTGTTAATAATGTATGACCCAACTCCCATGTATGACCCAACTCCATATGCAATTGGTGTCATGAAACATCTTTTACTTATCAAAAGGTGAGAACATAAGTGTATGACCGATGTGATGTAATAGCTATAGGTGTTTACTATACCAGTAAGAAAAAAAACAGGACATACACTCCTAGTTTAGGTTTATATTCAGTGGTTTGAATGCGACTGGCTATTTGTATGATACAAAAAGATGAAAAATGATGATATTTATGGCCAAAATTTTCCCTCGTATTGCACTTTGTCGTAGCGAATTAAGACAATAATTCAATTAAAACCAACATGCTTTTCTAACAGTTTCTACTTTGTAAGTGTTCACATGTCTTCGTCTTAGGTTAAAAACATCCGCATGTTATTTTCACCTTAATAATATAGTAACTGAAGTTAACCATACAATATAACACTATTTGCCTACAATATTCATTTGTAGTACATGTTTTGAGAAAGAGTTGTAGGAAAATACAATATGTATTCACCTTAATGGTATTTGACCATCAACATCTTTAAAATAAAGTGTTTTCAGTGCAAACCTAAAACATGTAATATCAATGGTATTTTCTTTCAAGATTAATATGATAAAACCTATAAATGTAATAAGTATGTTGGCTTATAATGAAAAGATGGTTTAGTTGTTCTTGTCCTCTTGAGAACTAAGAGAAACCATCTATCTCCTAACCTAACAAAGAAACAACCCACAAGCCTCAGCCAACATAGTATTCAAACAAACATACATGCTAAAATATGAGCCCAGTAAAAATGTCAAAATCATGTTTTCCGACTATAAAATATTTTAATCAAGACTCCATCCGTAAATGGCACAATTCATAACATAGGATTCCTTCTTGTATGTCCAAAAAAAACTCTCAAACCGTCATGAAGAATCATAGTTCAAATGGATTAAAACAATTCTACTGTTCATCTGAAAAAGTATAACTCATAATACTTGCACAATTTTAATTGTGCAAGTAACCAAAATCCGTACAACACGGTGTATTATTTCTGATAGACCGCTTCACACCAACTGTTATCCTTCTATGTTTCCGCAAGTTACAGCCCAGCCTTCTTTTCCAGCTTCTGAATTTGGTTGAGGAAAATCCATGTCATCTGCGAAGGCAAAAATCCATCAGTCAAAAACTGTTGTATCTGAAATATTTACTCTTTGACTTATGAAGTCAAAACCATTCCTTTTCCATATTCACATTTTAAGCCCAATATGATATAACATATGAAGTTATCATATTAACCCAAACACTAGAAATTGGTTATTTCCATATTCACATTTCATAACGTGATGTCAAATGCCCCATAAAACCTGTGGTGTACGAAAGAGCAAGGAGTACCATGACATGTGGCGCGATCCTAACACAATATACTGGAAACCCTGTATAAAATTTGAAGGGCCCACCAGACTTGAGGGTTTTCATGGCACAGTCCATAGATCCTGTGTAAGGGAATTTTCCCTCGGCGTCAGGCTGCATTTTTTGTATTTGAGTTTTAACATAATCAAAAGGCAAACTGCAGGCAGCAGCAAAGAACCCTGACACAGAACTGGCACCTGCAAAAGCAAAAAAAAAAACATATAAACAAAATGGCTGAAAATATACTCCAATGAAAAAAACCCAATTTCTCTATAAAATAGCAGCAATCGTCACAGATCTTGATAGAACTTACGCCATTTCGCAAGATAGTTTTACATTGTCTTCTATGGTATTTTAGATCTTTTAAGTAACATGTGAATGTCAATTGTAGTAATTGAAAATCACTGTTTTAGGATAAAGGGCTTATTTAAGAAGTGAAGTTAGACAGGCAAACAACACTGAATAGAAACGAACTATTTTAACCTTTAAATTAGGCATCAAATAAAAACCAGCTTATAATCTATCACCAAATTTAGCAACCAGTCCCATTTTAACTGATTTTACATGTAATAGGTTGATGTGGCACCACTTGATTCCATGCCAGTTCAAAACATATGCAAAAAAATGCTCATGTGAAATAGCTTCAAAATGATTTTTTAATAAGTTACATCTAAGAAATAACTTATGCTAACATGACAAACGAGATGAAACACCAACAATTTTAAAATCAGTAAAAAGGTTAATTTCTATTGTGCGTAATTAAACCAAACTATAACTATGAAGCTTAATCTTACCTAAGATTGTGGCTGCCTCACCAAAACCAAGATTATCCTTAAAGAACTCCACACTTTGATCATAAGAAGCAAGCATTCCCATGTTCAATGCCATAGCCCTAACGACTGTCGGACCTGCACCTTTCCAAAGAGCCAAGATACCTTCATCTGCGGTAATCCTATACAATGCATGAAATGCATTTGTATAATTACGGCGTTGAGCAGCAGGTAATGTTGCATCAGCCTGCATACGAATCAATGCCAGATCAGCAGGGCTTCCCACACAAGCTCCAATTGCTCCAGCCGTTAGCCCACACAGAGCTTTCTGATATAAAGGCAGAGGCTTTCCATCATTTGCCTCAAGTGCCTTGTTTGTCAGAATCCTATTGATCAATTAATAGCTCCGATTAAAAATTGCATGAGAAATTAGGTTAATCAATTATTACATGTGTAGCAGTATGTTCATTAATGACAGTACCTGAATGTACCAAGTCTTGCGGTTGTATATGTAGCTTGCCTAAGCAATCCAGCAGATAGACCCTGCCAAAAATAATACCCTTAATACATCACCAAATGAATGACGAATGTAATACTAGAAGCATGATCAATGCATTTGAAAAATAATAACAGAATACGATCAAGGCTTCTACGGTTCTACAGAAAATTCTGAACTTCATAAGATATTATCAGTCTTTGACAACAAGAAATTCAAATATCAACTAAATAATACAAGTATTGAAAAATCTGCAAACATCAAATGAACAAAGCAACTCAAATGTATAAGCCTTAACTGATATTTAGCTAATCAGATATGCTACTTTTGACTGTCAGAAATAGCAAGCATAACAAATAGATTGTATTTGGGACATTGGATCATTGTGGGAACATGCTATATCACAATATGTTTGATGTTTCACAGATCCAATGATCATTATGTGTTGAATTGCAGTAGGATAGAGGACACTCTAGTAACATCTTTGATCTCACAATCTAAGCATCAGCGGTTATCAGATCAACAAATATACACAGCTAAAAAGTCTAAAATCATTCTATATCACAGAATGTTTCACACTCCCAATGATCCAGATCATCCAGTGTCAAATTGCAGTACAATAAATGGTCATTCAACTAAGACATCACAATATCAGATAACCATTAATCAACAGAGGCAATTCAAACAATGACTATGAAGAAAGCAAACCTTGTAAAAGGCACCAATTCCTTCGTTCTTCAGCATAGTCTTTGTCACCTCCCCTGCAGATCCTTGACCCAACTGAATTCTCACCTGCAAATAGCACACCATACCATATAAATCAAATTAAAGTTATTAACATTCTACAATTCAAATCAAAATACTGTCTAGGAAAACCCAAGATCTAATTAACACCTACAACTTCCCATCACTCGAGAGCTGAAAACCCAATCAGATCTACACAACCTTAAACCACAAATCACAATAACAACTTCAAATGCATACATTACACAAAACAAACAGACCTTGATCATATCAATGGGTTGGATGACACATGTCGCGAGCATACCAGATGCTCCGCCGTTAACAAACGGTTTGATGGTGGGCCATACACCGCCGATTGGCTTCGGCTTCTCCTCTCCCATTGTGGTGAAATTTTGGGGAATTTGAAAGAATTGAGAGTGTGTGTGTGTGTGTGTGTGTGTGTGTGTGCAATCGGAGGTGTTAGATTCAGATGGAGAACAGAGGAAGTGTGATGAAATGAATGAGGGGGGTATTTATACCCTGATAAACCTCATGCTTATGCTCAATGTGGTGTGTGGGAATGAATGAATATTCATGTGTGTCCCTGTGTTTTTTGTTGAATAACGAAAGTGCCACTAGTATTTTTGTTGACGGCAGTGCCCTTTACGTTTTCGTATTCTTATTTTTTTAACATTTTTTTTAATTGTAACAAGTTAGTGTTAACGTGTCTATAGGTGTAAAGCTTGTTTATATTCGTTTGTTTAATTTTAATTGCATAAACAAACTAAACTAATATAGACACTTAAACCTATGAATTGTGTTCTTTTTTTAGTATTTTAAATGAATATTGACGTTTGGTACAAATTATAGTGTAAATACCATTAATGTGTTACATGAAAAATCAAGTAATGCCCTACTTGATGATTTAATCGATGAAAAATCAAGTGATGCCCTACTTGATGACTTAATCGTATAACTATAGTTTGGTTCTCATATTTACGTGTTGATAAATGATGAGTCAATTAGTATTACTATAAAACTTATTACTAAATTAAATGAGTTGTAAATACACAATAAATGTTTTTATTATTAAAAACGAACTTACATAAATAAACAAATTAAATGAGCAAACAATAAATGTTTTTATTTCATCCATGTAATTAAACGAGCAAACAAGTTTGTGTTTATGCCCACATGTTTGTCATATAAACAAACATATTTTTATCGAATGACTCACTGTTGCTTCACTCATTTACAGATACAGTCAAAGTTAATTGGATTTCTCCTTCACTCACTCTCCTCCCTCTGAGATCATCTTTTCCGTCCGTAATGCTCTATACGACTACATTAACTGATTTTTGCCTCGAGACCACATGATGTTTTCGTCTTCTCATCTTTGTGTCAAATTCCTTCAACGATGCTCTCGTTTTAGGTACTAATAATTCTAGCATTGAGTTTACAACCATTCAAAGTTGTCGACTAAGGGCGTTATAGTCATTTCCACGTAACCAAGATTCAAGGCGTTATTGGTATGGGGTAGGGAATGGGGCCTTGAATTGATAAGGGTATCTTTTATGATTCCCACAATGACAACAAGTGGTGGACACACGGTTATTGGCGATGGTTTCATTAAGACATTCTTGTTGTACGAAAAGGGTAGTTTTGGAAAATCAAAGTTTGGGGTCAACATAAGGGTCGGTTTTAACGAGGACCCCCACAAACTCAAATGAAGCCAACCACTAACGTAGGCATCATAAACTAACGAATTTCCAACGATAGCCCTCGTTGTCGCAAGTAATAACAAAAACAACCTTTTTGAAATCCACGTCACAATCGTCTTTTAGTAGACATGAAACTATGGAAGAAATATTTAGTGTCTAACCAAGCTAAAGATTTTGATGTTAACATGTTATGCACATATCATTGACAAATTTGATGTTATACAAGCATTTAAGATAGAAATCCAAGAGTTAAAACGTTCGTTTAGAATGATTATGATTCCGTTTAACCATCACGTTACATATATATTTACTCGTTTCACTGGAAAGTTAGAACCTAAACGTCCACATACAAATATATATGTCTATTATCTAGAAAGCTAAAAGCTAAACGTTTGTTTAAAAGTTGAAACGATGGTTACGAGGGGTGCGCATGCAAAATCAAAAAGCGGTGTACATATAACAAGACACAAGTTTTATATAATTTGCTCGTCTATCATATCAATTGATCTTTTCATCATTAAAAAAAATCATTGAAATAGGTCATAAAAGATTTACTACAAACTCTTAGAATATCAATTAACAACAACGTGAATTCATCAATCGTAAAATATTTAACTTCTATATTTTTATAATAAATCTAACATACAACAAAACCTTAAGGATAATATTCTAGCGTTAATTAAGCGAACGAACATTTGCTCAAATTCACATAAACACTTAAAATTTAAGTCGGACACATAACTAGTTTAATAATAAACACTTATAATTGAAATCAAATACATAACCAGTCTAATAAAAAAAAACACCTATAACTAAAGTAAGATACATAACTAGTCTAAAAGATAAACAAGTTTTCTTTAGACTTTAGCTACCGAAAGACCATCTTATACAAACTTAAAGCGTTCTCATTTCTCAAATGATATCATCTTTAACAAATAATATTGTCCCATACCGCATTTCATATTATGCTTTCCTCACACTCCCTGCGACATCAGGGAAAAAAGCGTGCCCTGAACAACTCAGTACCTGTGACTACAAACGCGGTTTCTATGCCTGCAAGCATGATGGCTAAATGCGACCCGACAAATGGGAAGTATATGGCGTGTTGTCTAATGTATAGCGGTGATGCAGTTCCTAAAGATGGTTCATGCTGCAGTTGCCACAATTATAACCCAAAAGGACAGTTTAGTCTAAAAACCAGGAAGAAACTAAGCACAGCTAATCATTTTCACCTTACGAAACCGATTTTTGCAGATGAGAAAAACTTAGTTTGTTAATACAAAAATAATTGTTTGAATGATCAGCAACAACACGACAGTTGCAGAGGTTTTCCCGCGCATTGACATCAAGTATGCCAAACAGGCTTTGTTCATTGGTATGTTGGTGAAGGCATGAAGGGAGGTGAATTCTCAGAAAAATTATGAGAAAGTTGGTTCTGAAGGTGCTCATGATAAAGTTGAAGAGTACGATGATTAGATATTTAAACTTCATGGGTTTTAACTTCTAATTAGTGGAGATACTTTAATTTCAATTTGGGGATTAATTTGTGAAGTAAATTATGCATGTATTGGATATTCCAAACTGTTTATTTAAAAAGGAATTGCAACTATACGTATTTCTAAACATATTCGACACAATGACATATAAACCTGTACAAAACATAATTTGCAGCTATCAAACTATTATTGTCATATTTCTAGGATGATCCAGACATGGGGTTGGTGATCGTATTCGCGGGCGTTCCGTGTTAATAACATTAACTTTTTATAAAATCAGTTGGTATATAACCCCTAAACATACATTCCTAATCCCTATAATTGTAAACAAGCATCTTAAAATAGTGATTACCTCTTCATTGCACACACCAATCTACAACACTTGAAGCTTCTCATAATAAAGCTATTTACAAAGATATATATCCTATTAGAATAGTTCCACCTGCATCAATAAGAAACAATGATAAGTTAATGTCATTTAATTGTTTTATGATTTACTGACAAGAAACCAAAAATTACAAATATAGATCAAGAATAATACCATTTGGTTATTCTATGACTCGCTGCCAAAATCTTCAAAACCTAAGTTTTCTGGTATGTCCAACCTCTTATTTTCTCCTGAGAGACAAAAATTTATGTTGATAATCAATTTTAAAATGAGAAATAGAATCTTGACATTAATAATAATAATAATAATAATAATAATAATAATAATAACAATAATAATAATAATATTAAAAAGCTACCTTGATGCTCTACAGTACTGCTATGAGAGTCCAAGAAATTGTCTCTATCTGATGATAGAAAAGCAGACCTCGAGAAGTTTTCCAGCATGTCTAAATATTAACAATGATAACAATGATATTGTTAAATAGATGCAGATGATTGTTCGTCAAGATGGTATGATGGGCGGTCCAGGTGGCTTGCATAACGGGTCAAAATGGGTTCAATTGAAACAGGTCATTTTTCTACTCGGCATATGGTGTTGAGTTGACCAACAAACAATTTTTGTACATTATTAAAAGAGGATTAATGTGCTAAGCTTAATTACATAAACAAAATTATTATAGAAATGATCCATATGTATGCGTATACAGACATGCATACATGTATGCATTAAAAATAGAACTTTTGGTGACTTTCAAACCATTTGACATGTTCCACTTTTAGCTTAGAATATTTGAGGTATGATTTCATATGTATATGTATATATTATATATACATACAAAAGTATATATCTTAAAGCTCCCCTTCTAAAGTTCATAATATCACTTTAAGCACTTTAAATAACTTTTAAGCACTTTAAATAACTTTAAATAACTTTTGGACATGTGGTAACCATTCTCGGGTTCATACCGAGTCAAAGACCGAACCAAACCGAACGCTCGTTTAAGCACTTTAAATAACTTTTAAGTGACCATGTTACATCAAACACTTTAGATCTGAGTTTTTCTTGATATTTTAGTTATTATATGGTTGATATGGAGGTGTAAAACAAATCTTGGCTTGAACCCAAGTTTCGGGTAAAAACCGAGTAAAACCAAACACCCGTTTTAACGAGTTAG
>BJCM01086577.1:0-17347 GCA_018326385.1 Flaveria bidentis
AAAAGTCTTCGGAAGAAATCTGTCTTCATGAGTTAAAGCTTCGGAAGACTTTGTCTCTGAGGCTTCGGAAGACTTCATATTTGGTTTCGGGAGATATTGGTCTTGGCTTCGGAAGATTTTACACTTAGAGTATTTTCTGTTGTATGTGTAAAACTTCCTAAGCATTCTTCTTCAATGCACTTGTGCAGCATGCAGGATAGACATTGGATGTTTAGGTTGCATTAGCCTCTTCATTAATCTCTACAGTTGTGTTGAAAGGGGCTTGGTAATAGTGAAACATATTAGTGGAGAGGAGCAAAAGGCTGATATTCTTACAAAAGCTCTTCCGAGGCTAAAATTTACTGATATGAAAAGGCTGCTTGGAGTAGGGTCAATAAAAGAATTAAGGGAGTGATTGTTAGTTTAATTCTTTGTATTGTATAGTTTTAGTGTTTTGTTCTTGAATTGTAGAAGTAGCATAGTGTAGGGATCATTTATGTAAATAGTTAGTTAGTACTTCTAACTACTATAAATCAGTGATGTAGTGTGTAATTGTGATGACCTTGATAATAATACTTGATGATCTTCATGTTCACAAAACAACAACTCCAACATATATATATCACACAATCTCTAAAATCAACCAACTCAATTAGCATATATTATAGACTACTTAATCTGAATGTCCCATTATTGCTATAGTTACAGAAATGTCCGTATAAAAATATCAACGTAATGAATCCAATGACTGATTATTGCTATAGTTACAGAAATGTCCGTATTTAAAATCTCTATACGAATAGATCATTGAAAATATGAAGTGAAGCAACGGAAAAGAGGAGACAAGCATAACTGGGAACCATCTACAGCTTAAACCTCCTTCTTGCCATTTTTAACTCCTCCGGATTTCCTTTTCATATAGAAAGAAGATTGGATTCGACAAGAGTCTCAACGAGAATAGGCAGCTTTAGCATCAAGCACATCATCATACCGACAGTCATCTAAACGAGAGTCTCCCATTTGAATTCCTTGAACAAGCTCGCCTCTTCCACGTGTTACGTCAGCTCCAAAACAATAAGTTGCATTGGAATTGAGAAAGGTACGTGGTATTCATAATTCATTGCATAAAAGGAGGAGAAGTAGTGGCTAATAACATATATTCTTGATCTCTTAGTTCCAAATTGCAAAGAGCTTTCTCTGATAGTCCGATGAAAAACATAATCATGCTTTCACAAGAGTAAGTTGACAACAGAATGACTCACAATGGCTCTGTTTTTAAAATCTCTATAAGGATAGATCACTACAAACAAACCTTCATGGTTTCATAAATTCTTGATACCTCTTTATTCCAAATTGCAAAGAGTATCCTCCAATGAAAGACATTACAATGCTTTCACACCAGTGAATGGACTTAAACTCTATCTATGACTCAAGGAAATATGTAGCAATGTATATGTTGTTAAGACCACCTCACCTCCTAATTTTCATCAACAAGTCCAAAGTTACTTATAATCTAGAGTTGGATATGGCTTAGAATAGATAAATAGCTGACACTCAACAGTATAAAACACAGCCTTGTATCTTATATGAACATAAACAGGTATTGTAAGTTGTAACTGTTACCAAAACAGAAACACAATTCCAGAAAACAGATCTAAAGGTTAGAATTCTTTATGTTAAAACTTGAGTTACATCCTAACAGCAACAACTTGATTCCCTTTTTATATAAAGCAACTATTCACTACTAACAATACCAAGTAAAAGTACTAAAATACCCGAGGATTCAAATCACCAATTTGGCCAGTAATAGGATATAATAAAAAGAAATTTTGGTCGGACGGAGAGGAAGACACGTGTCCTAATTTTCTCTTTCCTCCGCAGCAACTGTCTTAACTTATCATATTCTATGCCTCTGGAGTAAACAAGTATCAGATTAAAAGAAAATAGATTTAATTACTAGTATAAGAAAAAAGATAAATACTCTAGAATTCAATATGATAACCCACACAAAAAAAGAAAATACTGATTTGCTCACAAAATTTTATCACTTACCTGATTGTTGAAACTCATGCACCTTCACATATATTGTAGCATCATGCAATCAAACAATGTCCCTTTTCCCGCCATTAGACTGTTATCAATGCAAGTAACTGATCCCACACCCATTTAGTAAAAGAAGCCTGCTGATCATTACCCTATTCCACAATGCTCTTTATATTTGCACCAAGTACCTTTGAGTGAAAATAAGTAACAATTTTGCTATATTACCAGTTCTCATAACTCAAACAGTCATGATACTAACCAATTAACCATAGTGTATAAAACAGGTGCACGCTTCCATCCTATAAGAGTGTGACAATAAAAATACAGGAAAAAACAAGAGCTAAGAAGTAATTGTAGTTTCATTGGCAATTGATGTAGAAAAAGACAAAAACTGTAGTGGTTGTAATATATAGTCAAAAGACACATATGGAACTGAATAATTGACTACAATGGCAAATTATAACTTCAAATACACAAAAAACAGCCCAACATAATGGAGTTAAACACTGCCACCAGCAGCAAAAATTAGAGTTTTGTTATGGAACACATTAACAATGAACAGTTATCTACGGTGCTGAGCTGTAAGTCAGCAACAAAACCCTAACATTTTTATTTCAATAAGGAGCAGATGAGATATGATTTCCAGAGCCTTGAGGTCCCACCAAGGCATCCCCAAGTACCCCTCCCCCCAAACACACACGCACACAAAATAAGGCCATGGGCTGGATCAGTGATGAGGTACACAGAACTCAACGTTCTCATTCAAGAAACAGCTCAAAGCCTCAAACACAATGATGATTTATTAACTTCTTAAGAGTTGAGATAACTCGATCCTCCTACAACCATAAATCCCTAAATATTTCCATTTCAATAAGGAGCAAGGTATTTTGCTGTGTGACTACTTGAGCCTTGAGGTCCCAACTCAGCCCCAAACCCCCCACACCAAAAAAACAAAAGATCATGACCTGGGTGGTGATGAGGTACACGGGCTCAACGTTTTCATCCAAGAAAACAAATTAAAATATGATAATTCATTAACCTCTAAAAGTTCAGATAACTCAATCCTCCTAGAGCCACAAGACGCTTTTGGCTAGTAAACTCTAACACCACAATCCTTGTTAAAGTAAACTTATAATCAACATTTCCTTTGTTCCCCAATGATGCCTACCATGTTAGGTATACGCAGTGGAACACTATCACACACACACGAAAAACAGTAAATCAACACGAGAGATTTAATGTGTTTCGGTTGGTGTGACCTACGTCATGGGCTTCAACTAGGTTTCTCTTTATTAGCACAGTACAAATATTACAATACATGACATGGTATATAAAAAGACTAACTAGGGTCAACAACTTATTGAACAAGAAAACTAAACATGGGCCCAAGCGCAAAGCCTTCACAAACCCAGCACACCGCATGTCAATAATTTACATGACCAATAATACATAGACATGACTGATCTAATGTAGCATCTTGAATCTTTTGCACGGAACATCATATCTAAAAATGAAAATATAAATTTCATAACACGCAGTGATAATAACGCCATGGGCAGGATGAGGTACACCACTACACGAGGCTCAACATTCTCATCCAAGAAAACAACTCAAACCTAGTGATAATTTAATAACTTCTTTAAAGTTGAGATAACTTAATCTTCCTAAAGACATAAAACCCTAGAATTTCTATTTCAATAAGGAGCAAGGCATTGAGCATTGTGATTTCTTGAGCCTTGAGGACCTGTGGTCCCTAACTTAGCCCATGAAACAACCCCCCCACTCCCAAAAAAAACACACACACACAAAACCCACAACAAACTCGGCTGGAATAAAACATAGAAAGATCATGGCTAGGTTGGTGATGAGATACAAGAACTCAACATTCCCATCCAAGAACACTACTTTAAAAATGATAATTTAGTATACTTCTAGTAGTTCAGATAACTTGAACCTACTAACGCTACAATACGCTTTTGGCTAGCAAACTGTGAAATCGCAATACTTGTTACAATAAACTTATCATCAACATATGATCATCTAATCAGCATTTCCTTTGTTTTCCAATGATGCAAAACACATGATCAAGATTCCACATCACCGCACAAAAAACAAATACGACCGGTCTAATGTAGCATCTTAAATCTTCTGCACAGAACTTCATATCTAAAGTTGCGAATAAGATCATACAACACATGGAGACATAAAGGCCATGGGCACTGTCAGTGATGAGGTATGCAACTACATGGAACTCAACATTCCCATCCAAGAAGACAACTCAAACCCAATGATAATTTATTAACTTCTAAAAGTTGAGATAACTTGATCCTACTAGAGCCATAAAGCCCTAATATTTCCAAATCAATAAGGAGCAAGGTATTTTGCAATGTGATTTCTTGAGCCTTGAGGTCCCAACTCGAAGTCTCAGCCCCAAAACCCCATTTCACTAATAGAACACGTTAAGCTGAGAAAAATAATCCAAATGATGACAGACACATATGCTTCAATTGACAAGTAGATAGACGACATTTAATATAATAATAAGTTCAAATTAACTGCGAGCTTTGCTGAAAAGAAACAATATTCAAAATAGCATACGCATATAGTAATAAATGTCTCTTATGAGATCAACAATTAAAAAAGATCTAGACTTCAATTCAAAGTACCAGATTTTTGCTTCGATAAGCAGTCTAAGGGACCACAACTTAGCATGAGATAGTTTATCTATGTCCTTGAACTCGTTGCATATCATATGTGCCCCATAATCCAGGTCCAGGTCCATACTGAGGATAGCCTTCGGCACTAGGCTGCACCTGAAAGTTGACAACAGCAGTACAAAAATTTATGCCCAAAAAAGAATGGTTCTTCTTGAACAAGCTCTTAAGTACAAGATTATTGAGAACAGAATAAAGATAATCAGGTATGGTAGTGCATAAACTACACCACAAACAAAAAAGGAAAAACACAAATTAATAAGATAACATACAAGATTCATTTGATTAGTAGAACTCGTTCCATAATTTGCAGGATAAGGATTCACACCATAGTTAGCTTCAACATTTCCATAATTTGTGGTATAACCTGTGTAAAAACACCCAAGATAACCATTAGAACATGCTATAATGGCTTATTTGCTAATTGGCAACATCACACTGTTCATTCAAAATAGCTTGTTTCCAGCAAAAATAATCAGATAAGTAGTTTGGATAAGCAATGCCAAACACCCTCAGAACAGCTTATTATTCTATCAAAACACATTGAACAGATAAGTAGTTGTAATTAATAATAAGCAATGCCATACACCCCCAAATGTAGGTGTAATCCCTTTTTCATACCAGGATTTGGATTCCGTACTGCGGTAGCAGCACGGGCCCTTTTTTCAGCATTAGCCATCTCAGCACGTAATTTTTCCAACTCACGAGCCATAGAGAGTAAATTCTTCTCCATCACTTGGCCATGTTCATAGTTCTCTGCAAGCCCCTTCTTCTCATGCTCAATTGCAGCCCTTGGAGAAGAAAATAATATATCAATAAGCATTCATATGCAAAGTAATATGTTTTTCAGGTACTTATGTATTTTGAAGGAAAAAAGAAAACATGAAAACAGACAGTGATTCTACATATAAATAAAATTGAACATCCATTTAAAAGGATCCGAGTCGCATATTTAAATAATTCAAAGTTCCCACTCCCCCTTGGGCCAATTAGCATAGATAATAACTCATGACATTTTCTGAGATAAAATATACATGTGTATATGTATATGCACATACATATAGCAAGAATTGCAGTTCAAAAAAGGACACAAAAAGGCACTTCCCATGGATGTGGCAAATGGGTGGGGTGGCTAATGGTTCGAAATAGGTAACTTTTAACACATGTCGAGTAGGAATGACTGAAAACACAAAAAATATATTTACTACTATTATAGCATATCAATATTATACTCTGCGTAAAGCGCTTTAGGAAGTTGTATGCTTTAAATAACTTTTGACCCTTTCCACCCATTTGACCGTTTCCTTTATAACTAAAACTTTTTATATGGCCCGCTCGACCGTTAGGCGATAAAACAAAACCAAATCAAACCATTCATAAGGGAATTAGTCGTAATTGCCACTAAATAAAATTGCCTGGTAATAAAACTGATAGGAGTCAACGTTCTTGCTTCTGCTACTAAACAAAAGATAACAATGTCATCACTTTAAGATAAAGTGTGAGTCTTTTTAAGAACTTTTTTTTGTATGTCAACTATTATTGTTCATTAACTACAAATATAACTTGTGGGAATATCAAACTGAATAAAAATACAACTTGTGGCAAAAATGATTAAACAGTACGTCAAAAGCATAAAAAATTACATTTTTAATGGCATATAAAATTACAATTACTATTAGAGATCAAAAACTTACCTTGCATGTTGCAGTTCCTGCCTAAGCCCTCCAATTTCCGACTTGAGTGCTGGAACTTGCTGCAAGTCAGCATTAGCTCTAGCAAAATCTTGGGTCATAGCCTGAACTTGGGCAGTAAGCTTTTGACGTGTGGCAGTCAATTCCTTAATATCAGCATGCAAATTCATAAGCTCACCCCGCATGCCTTCAACCCCATGAAGATCATGTTCCACTTTAGCCGACTTTTCATACAGCTCCCTCATCTGCATATCCTTTTCCATCAGGAAGTTTCTAGCAAAATTATCGGTTTGTTGAAGCTCATGTTGTGCAGCTTCTACTTCCTGCTTAAGCGCAACATGGGTTGCAGCTAACCGCTGATTATCAACCAATAGCCCCTGAATGTCCTGATGTTGAACTGCTAATTGCTCCTCAATGATAGCAGGGTGAGGCGGGTGTGGTCTATAACCCCTTGCAAACTCAGCTTCCCTCATCTCTTCAAGCAAGGCAGGGTGGGGGCCATGGGGCATTGGGCCTAGATTCCTCCCAAATGGTGGCTCGTGTACGAGCGGCATTCCACCACGTGGAACCGCTTTCATTGGAAGTGGAGGTACACGATTCCTCCCAGACATCTTTCTCAGAGAAATTCAGCAAATGAAAGAACCTAAGTCCTTGGAGGGCGTATTAATCTAGTATATCAGCATACCTAACAAACAACAGCTGAAAATAAGCAACTAATGGCAAGATTCTAGATCGCATTTAAACTCATAATAGCATATGGAATGATCAAATTGTTGATTGAAATTAGTAAAAAAAGAATCAACAACAGTGATCACCGTACTGAGTAGTGGTGACGATAATTGATGATGTTTGTGATCATTGATGGATTGTATGATTAAACTAACAGATGAATTCGAAAAAGAATGCAAACGGAAGAGGCATGATCAACGAGAAAAAGGATTATAAAGCCCTAATAGAGAAGAACCTAAGAAATAAAAAAAGGCATGCATCAAAGGAGAAACCGAAAGAAAAGAAAACCCTAGAAAATTGTATAAGAAGATGAATTGAAGACACTAACCAGAGGGAAGGGGCGTCTAGTGTGCTGAGAGAGACACAGATTGACGCAAGGTCAATTTCGCCTTGCAATGGTGTTATGACTTATGAGGTGGTCGGGTTCTTCGATCCGAATCTTGACCGAACACCGTTTAATTTGTAGGGAAATGTTTGTTTGTAACGTTTGGTACACATTAATAATAGGTAAAAGTAATTAAATAAACCATTACACAGTCATCAAAATTATTTCATTCATCGCCTTTATTATTTTTTTTCATTCATTACAGGATTGATTAGAGGGGTTGGTCATTTACAGCACAAACACATAATGAAAAAAGTTGCTTTAGAACACTTAACAGATCAAATAAGAAACTAGTAACACACAAGAATTATACTTAGAACACAAGCAAAATATGAGACATAATTTAAAACAACACAAGACAAGTATATGATTTTCAAGAATGTTGTATATTGCTCTCAAGTTCTTTTACAAGTGTACAAAGCATAAGAAATGATACCAAAGACCTGAGATACTTTATACTACATCTTACAGCCGGCCATACTTAGAAGGTCAGCTGGATACATTTGAACTAGACAATAAAATCAAATGTAGAATCGAAACGCAGATTGTCTTTTAACTAGTGACTATGACATACCAGAGCGCACATACTAATATATTACAAAAATGATAAAAGTACATAAAGTAGAAAACACAGACTCAAGACCTCAATATACAGTTTACTAAAAGCATGGACCTTTTCACCAACTTATGTAAGTTGGTGACTAAACAGAGTTGCAGGAGAAAATGGTTTAGCTTTATGGTAAAGTACATCAGATAAAGCTTGAATTCAAAAGTCTTCGGAAGATAATTTGTCTTCACTTCTTGGCATCGGAAGACTTTGTCTTTGAAGCTACGAAAGACTTCACTTTTGGCTTCGGAAGATGTTGGTCTTGGCTTCGAAAGATTTTACACTTAGAATATTTCTAGTGCATGGTGTAAAACTTCCGAAGCATTTCTACTTTTGTACTTCAGTGCATGCATGCAAGAAAGACTTTGAATGTTTTAGGTGTATCAGCCTTACATAAAGCCTTACAAACTCCCCCTAGGCTGATGCTACCAAAACATTGAAGATCTTAAATGTTGGCAATCCTCATTATGATAATGACCATGCCTTTCTTCATCAGATGGTCAGAATCACTCAGACTCTCATAACATCTTCTCATCTCAAAAAGATCATGCAGAGGTAAATTAAACATGTCATGCCATGTGTAGACATCTTTAATACCTTGATCTTGGATTACATTCTATCTTTCCGGATTAGTAGAGTAAGTCCATGACAAGATGGGTCTTCCTGATGCAAGAGGAGCTACTTGAATTAGAGCTGTTTGAGCTTCCTCTTGTTGTATTTCCTCAGGATGTTCTAACTCATCCTAAGGTCTGGAGGTGGATGACCCTGTCTTCTTCTTTTTCTTTGACTTGGGTTTAGAAGTCATCCTTTTCCTACTCTTTTGGAACTTTAACTGAGAAGACTGGCATGCAACACTTTGTTGTTCTGTCTTGTCTTTCTCAGTTGGGTTTACCTTCCTCACAGGTTCAGAAGGAGAGGTAGTTTGACCCTGTTGTGATTCAAAAGATGAAGCTTGCTAAGACTTGGCAGAAGTTCCAAATTGTGTTGTATTATATTCTTCAACCCTAACCTCCACTTCTTGAGGGGTTTGACTTAGTGGAGAGTGTAAGTCAATGAGCTCTCCTCTTTTGATCTTCTGCTTGATCATCCTAATGTGCTCATCCATGATGGATAGAGACATTGGACCAAGTCTCCTTCCGGAGAATCCATACAACTTCAAGAAGCTCATCATCATTTGCCTATCAGTAGACTTCATACTCTTTTGGATGATGACTCTTGACTTGGCTGTTTCTTCTTTTATCTTTCTCTTTGTAGCCTTTTGTTCTTTAAGTACTTAAATTTCAAGTTGTTTGAGATACTCAAACTCAATATACTCAAAGGACAGGTGAAGAAGTACAACTGCCTGGTAGAGTCTTATGGTAGTCAGGTAGTTAATCATATTTTGCCTTTTAGCTTCTTGGTCTACCTGAGGTTGTGAAGTTGCCACAGTCTCTTGCACAGGACTTTCTTGAACTGGAGAAATGGTAAGAACATGCTTATACAGTCTTTTCTTTCTCTTTCCTCTTTGATTCGAAGGAGCAACTTTGTCTCCTCTACTTCCTTTCTCTCTCTTGACAATTCCATGTCTGCCGGTTCCTTTAATTCATCCAAGGGGAGAGAGATGATCTGATCAAGATCATAGTTCCTAGTATATAAGTAAGAAATTTTGACTGCCCTTAACTCATTATTTTGAGTATCATGTCTGGGGTCAGCCTTAATTACATCTTGCATGAAGCCTAAAGACCCAGTGGAACTATCTCCCCTTAGCTTCATCTTCCTCTCTCTCTCTCTCTCTCCTCCTCCTCCTTAATGTACAATTTACGAAAATCATGGACCTTTTCACTAACTTATGTAAGTTGGTGAATGAATAAAGTTGAATTGTAAAGTGGTTTAGCTTTATGGTAAAGTGCATCAGATAAAGCATGTATTTAAAAGTCTTTAGAAGATAATCTGTCTTCATTTCTTGGCTTCGGAAGGCTTTGTATTTGAAGTTTTGGAAGACTTCACTTTTGGCTTCGGAAGATGTTGGTCTTGGCTTCGGAAGATTTTACACTTAGAATATTTCTAGTGCATGGTGTAAAACTTACGAATCGTCTCTATTTCTGTACTTCAATGCATGCATGCAAGAAAGACTTTTAATGTTTTAGTTGCACCAGCCTTACATAAAACCTTACATTCATTTTTCCATTATTAGTCACCAGCACCACTCACTCACCCACCAAATCAACCACCGTTCGCTACCAAGATCGTTCGTCACCTGCAACCACCACCAGGCATGGCCACCACCACAACCATCGACCGCCACCGACCATCAGCCACCCCCGTCGCCGCCGACCACTAACCACCTGCCATTCGTGGCGCCGCCCACCACCGGCCATCATCGCCACCAATTACCACCACTAAGGGGAACACCGCAGCCGGAAAATGTCGCCCAACCACTGACAGAAGCCACCAAAGGCCACCGCCATCGCGGGAAACCACCACCGACCACAACTATCACCGAAAACCACCACTCGCCATCGCCACCATAACTAATTTTACATTTCATGGCTTTGTTTTTTCATACCTGATAAACAACACAAAATAATATTTTATTTATTCTTAAAAAGAAATCAAACAGGATAATGAAATGTCATGATTCATTTAATTATCTTATTCATTCCATTCACTTACTAATTTCATTCCTTCATACATTCCATTACTCTATACCAAACATACTCTTAGGGGCGTTTGGTTGAAAGGAATGGAATAAAACTGAGAAATTAGTATAATTTTCAAGTAAAATTATATTTGAGTGGGTAATGAAATGTAAAACCCAAGAGAATATTTCACCTCAAACTTCCTTGGAAGTGTAATTTCAAATTCCCTCCCTAGGTGGAATGAATTTGAAATCCCACAACCAAGAGAATTTAAGGTGAAACGTTCCCTTAGGTTTTACATTTCATTACCCACTCAAACATAATTTTACTTAAAAATATACTAGTTTCTCCATTCTATTTCATTCCTTCCAACCAAACTCCCCTTTAGGGTATTCATATTAGGTTCTCCATTGAGTGTGTGACTTATATCACGGGGATGGTTATGGGTTAAAGGGAGAAAATATTATTGTTTATTCTAATATTTAAGGAAACATAGTTCAACCTTATAAAATTTTAATATTTTTAAAAGTTGTAGATACATGTGTACCTAGTTTAGGAGCTAAATGTAAAATGTCTTTCATGTCTTACGTATATGTAATTGAATGGGTATGAATGAAATGAAATGTGTGGTTGATGCATATAATGTTTGATATTTCATTCTTTATTGTGTGATAACACATATTGAACTAACTATATGGGTTTGTGGTTGTTATACATAATTCTTAGTCAATAATGATTGAGAAACATGTTCAAACTTAATCGTGTGAAGTTCTCATGCGAATGGACCATGCTAATGGACCATACGCATGAATACTTCATGCTAATGGACCAGTCGCACGACTGAACCAGGAGACTGGATCAGTCGCACGATTGTGACATAAGATTGACTCAGTTGCACGATTGGACCTTCAGTCGTGCGGATGGATCAACCGCATGATTCAGTCGCATGACTGAACCATGCTAATGGTTCAGTCGAACGAATGGAAACCCTAACATATAAATACCACTTAATTCGTGGAAAAAGGTAACAATTCGAATACCTACGCACATAATAGTACCCTAGCCGTCCAAAGACTCAAGAACACCTGTTTCAAGTTCATAGATCACAGTTGATCGTGTTCTAATCATTCATAACGTTTCATTAATCGTTAGATTGATCTTAACTGTGTTCTCCCTGGTTGGATCGCCAATCAAATAGGATTCCGCACTATTTGAGTTGGTATACGCGCAGAATCAGTTAGTACTCTGTACCTAAACGGTCCTAACAAAAGTGATTTTTAGTGGAGGTGAAAGAAAAGATAACGATAAAGTCATAAATAACTATTATATAATTGAAAGAAAAAAAGGTAATGTTTTAATATAAACTAGGGATTAATCAGATTGAGCTTTTGTGCATAATTTTACAAATTTATGTATTTATAACATTAATTTTATACTTATATATGTATTAATTTACAAGTTTAGAGGATAAATTGTAAACTGGTGAATATTGAAGGGGTTAAATGTTAAAACAATTAAACTTTATCGAATCCTCGTTCCATCTCCTCGTTCATGTCCTCCTTCTTGTCACCGGAGGCGGAGTTCGTCGCCGAAATCGGAAATCCGGCGCCAGAATCAGCTAAACCGTCAAAGCTGGATGCAACACTAAAACAACTTGGCTTTATTCGTTGTCTGCGGGAACATGCGTGTACTAAAGAATTACCAAAATTGGTCCATTACTAATGGGAGTTTATATTGATGATTTAACCATGATGGAAATATGAAGATGAATATAAGAAAACTAGTATGAATACTCTTACTTCAATCCACTTAACAAGTTTACAATCATCTTTATAGTTTAATGGTGGAGATGTATCTCCCTCATTTAATAGGTGTTAAGTTCATGTCTCACTCGAGAGCCGTTAAAAAAAGTTAACAAAATTTTGTTTTAGATTAAAATCGAATGCAACGGTTAAGCACCAAATCATTAGCACAAGCATCTATAATCCATATCTATAACATTTAATAAAAAATATTTTTTGCCATTTTTAATTCTCTTGACCCATTTTTTGCTATTTGTCCTTCTTGTAAACATCACACATAAATTTTTCTTCCAAAATGGTATTATAGTAATTTAAATACTCATGCAAAATTTTCTATTTTATCAAAAATTGCTTTTATTAATTTGCTATATTTTTCTTTCTTATCTAGATTTTTTTAAATCAAGTTATCTTTTTTTATAAATAAATTTTATTAAGGAAAATAGAAATCACATCTTTTAATCGAAATCTAAATAATAAAAAAAAAATTCTAAAACACTAAACCGTTTTTAAACAAAACATTTTAAATCATTTCGTTCTTTTTTGTAAATTATAAAAAGGTGAAATTTTTTACAATAGTCTTATTAAAACAATCAAAGTAATTACAAACTAGAGTATTTAAAAACAAGATTTCTAATTAAATAACTTTTTTTATAAAAAAATGTTAAAAATTAAAACTATTTAGATAAGAGAGTTAAAAAATAGTATAATTGTTTTATTGCTTGAACTATTATGTATATATAATTGTAAGAGTTAATTACATAAATAATCCATGTGGTTTATTTAAAATAACAGGTTTGGGTATTGTGTTTTCAAATTTATAACGATAATGGGTATCAAGACTAACAACAGTTAATTTATCTGTTAGATTTAATTACTAAGATACCCTTTGTTTATTTAGGTACCATTGTGTAATTAACTACAACTTTAAAGAAAAACCCAACCCTCCCCTTTTCCCCATTGGCCACCATCACCATCATCACACACCATCTAACCACCATTAGCATCATGTAACCACCATCTAGCCACCATGTACATGTTGTCACCATCTAACCACCATCTTTGCGACCACTCCACCTTCCATCGCCAACCCTCTAGCCTCTTGTCATCAGTAAACACCCAGTTGAGATCTAAACCCTAACTAAGCATTGGTCATAAGAAATTTTCTTGTCCCTTTATTCTTCATAACAAATCGATAATATTTACAAGAAATCTAAACCCTAATCGAGATCTCAACCACCACCGAACCATTGAACACCCTAATTGAGTGGTGATGATACGATGATGATGATGATGACGATGATGCCGATGATGATGATGATGATGATGATGATGATGATGATGATGATGATGATAATGATGATGATGGTGAGATAGGGTGTGTTTCATTTATAAAAGCTGAAGATGACGAGGGCTAGCGCTGGTATGGACGATGGTGGGGGGGTGCAGTGGTGGGGATGTGCAACTTTCCACAAAATTGGAATTAAGGTTGAAATAAAACTAAAAAAACATAAGAAGTATATCTAAAACAATCAACATGACAAATTTCCAAATTCCAAATAAACCTCTAGAACTTAATTTCAGGGTCTTTGCTAATCGGCCTTCAATCTCATATTACCATAATCATACAATTACCAACTAAGACGAACCTTTCCGTAACCATCTTCTCTCGGAGCATTATCAATTCAATAGTCCCGTCTAATTTTAGATATATGAAACCAAATCAATTTTTAATTTTTCAAACATAGTCTACCTAAAGATGGTATCTTTAGATTCAAAATTAGCCCCAAACACAAAAGCTAAGAAGTCCTCAAAGAGATAATTGGAGGTAAAAGGTGTGTTCCTTAACCAAGCAGTTGTGGGTTCAATCCTACAATGTCCAGGTTTAATGAATTTTCCTGATAATAGGAATTGCTAGTAAAAAAACAAAAGAAACTTTATAAGAACATAAAAATTAGTGTAAACAAAAGATGGAACAATAGGATTATCGCAAGTCATTTTGCTACTAATAGGATTTTTCTAATTTTGACTTTATTCTAATCTCACCAACATTTTATCAGTGAAATATATTGGCCCCTGGCATTTCGGCGGTAGTAGACAAGGATTATTTTCTAAAATCATTTTTATATTTGAAGTGATAATAAATTATTCTTTAAATGATAAAACTTTTAAGTTTTACAGACTATATATTTAATAGCTACACGAGTGGAGCTAGCGAAACTTCTATACAAAATTCAATGATATCTCAAAACATTTAGGTATTGTGATTTACTTAAAGTTGACACTATTCTCTGACGCATCAATGTGAATGGGAAATTATCACTTTATTATGGATGTTTTAACGAAAATTTAATGTTTATTTTGGTAAAACAAAACATATATCCAGTGATTTTCCCTTCTATTTAATCTAGGGCTGGCTTTGTATTATAGTGAAAGTTTATTTGGATGTTATAGTCATTATTTTCTTGAGTTCTCATGAGGAATTGTTGTCTATATGGCAGAAAATGTTTTCTTCTACTAACGTCCCTTGCCTTCCACATCAACCATCCTTATAGATGTTCCCATCTCTCTTATCCACCTATCACATGTGTTAATCATGGTATACTATATCCAGGGACCTATCACAAGTGTCAATCATGTTTTCTTCAAAAATGGTTATTCCAAAAACTAGTTCAACTACTAATCGGTTTGAGAAGGTTTAAATACATATATGATGGAACTTGTTAGGTTTGATTACTAACGATTTACCAGGTTTTGATCAATTAAACCAGTTTTTATTACCGGTTAAAAAATAGGGTACAAACCATCCAGTTGAATCTGTAACACCCGGTTATTTTTTTTAAAGACAAGAAAGAAGAATAAAGTGAAGAAAAAGAAGGAAAAGAAATAAAACCCAAGTTTAGAGGTAAAAAGTGTTTAAAAGGACAAAATGTTTGAAAAGTGGGTGTAAAAGGTGGTATGGTCGCCCATATGTCACACACATCACCAATTCTCGGATATTTTAGAGAGAGAAGGGAAGAGAGTAGAGAACTCTCGGTTTTGAAGGAAGAACAAGAAAGAATTCGTGGTTTTATGATGTTCTTGACTGGTTATATCCTCGGGTTTATGCTTATGTGTGTTTCTATGTGTTCGGGTATGTTTTAGTGGGATTCTAGGCGGTTTAATTCAATTTGCAAACAAGTTTGGAAGAAGCCATACTCAAGGGCTGCAAAGGTGAGTTCTAGAACCTCTCTTTTACATGTCTTAACTGATTTTGGGGCTGGAAATACATGAATGTATGTTTTCATTAAATTGGGTTTCGGACCCGTATGTTTGATTGTGTGTATGTTGGTTTTATGATGTGATGTGTAACTATGTTCATGTTTTATGATGTATGATAGTGTTTCTAAGGCTTAGAAGGTAAGAACTAAGCTTTGAACATGTTAGTCAGTGATTGGGAATGGAAATATGATGTTTAGGGCTCATATGTTTAAGATTAGAATCTGCCTAAGTATGCAGAAGCAAATGCGGATAAGTAATAGGAAGAAATGCGCATGAACAATTAATGCGGATGAGTATTAACTGCTAAGAAAGTCAATGCGGATGAGCATTGACTAAGTATGGGAAATGCGGATGAAAGTCAATGCGGATGAACATTGACTAAGTATGGGAAATGCGGATGAAAGTTAATGCGGAAGAGCATTGACTAAGTATATGAAATGTGGATGAGCAAGTCTAAGTATGGGAAATGCGGATGACAAATGCGAATGAACTATAGCAAATGCGAATGAAATATAGCAAATCGGGATGCACTATAGCAAATGCGGGTGAATATAAGGGCAAATGCGAATGAACACTTAGAATGTTTTCTGACTTTCTAGGGAAAAAGATAAAATGTAGGCCTTGACTTGGGAGGTTCCCGGGGCTGTCTAAGTTGACTTTTGAGGTTATAGATGATGTGATCGACATGATGTATGATGATTGTTTGACTATGCATGATGTGTGTTATGTATGTATGATGCCTTGTATGATGATGTTGACTATTATGATTGATGTTCCTTATTACTATGTATGATTATTTTCCCTTGGCTTGACGTTGAATGTTAATGAATGAAATGAAAGTATTATGTAACGTAAAGTGGAAGATAATGAAAAGAGGAACGAAATGAAGAATGCATGCATTAATGAATGATGGAAGTGAAGAAAGTCTTGCAAGCCTTGTATGTCATGACACACCTAATGAAGGGTGTTAGCCCAACGGTGTGCGGGTTAGCTACCCTAGAAGGATGCACATCGGGGTCTTTCTTTGGATTGACCATTTGTATGGAACCATTGTTGCTTGCCTTCAGTACTGTGGCCAGGCTGCTGTGCGCCATGATGGAAGGTCTATGATAGACTTTGGTCCAGTACCAGCTTTATGCATGATGGAAGGGCATAGCACATGACAATGGTACACCTGAATTTACCTTCGGTACTGTGGCCAGGCTGTTGTGCACCATGATGGAAGGTCTATTATAGACTTCGGTCTAGTACCAGCTTTATGCCTGACGGAAGGGTAAATTTCATGGTGTTGACAGAATGGAAAGATGTAATAATGAACGAACGAACGATGAAGATAATAATGATATTATCTATGTCTACGTATGATGTGTGATCACATGTTTAAGTAAAGAACGGTTTAATGAATGTAAAGTATGTTTTTATGTTAAACTAGAACTCACTCAGCAACGCTGACTTTTATGCATTTTCCAGTTGGCAGGTAATGGTTGCTGAGGATGGCACGAGGCGGCTACTCAGCTCTTT
>BJCM01086579.1:0-16323 GCA_018326385.1 Flaveria bidentis
TCTATAACCTATCTATTGTTTATTTACTTGAAATAGTTATTCATATGCAATTATAATCATATTTTATTTTCAAACATGTTTTTATAAATTATACATTTTTATTACTAATTATTTTTAAAAGAAGACTGATTTAAAATATTTTGTTTCAAAAGGTTTAATGTTTTAAAAAATATATAAATTTTAATTTTCTTAATCAATTTTGTTTTTATAAATATAGTTTGATTTTAAAAATATATAGATGAGAGGGAAAAATATATCAATTGATCAAATTAGTTTTTATGAAAAGAAAGAAATTGTTTGAGTGTTTAAATTACTTTAATATTCTTTTAGAAAGAAAATAAAATAAAAATATTTAGAAAATAAAAAGTGTCAAAAATATAATTTAAAAATATGACAAGTAAAAAAATAAAACATTCTTTTATTAATATTTATAGATATAGATTATAAATCATTCAATAAATAAGAGCGAGCAATAATACAAGTTCAAAACTTATTCATAAGCCCATGAAAAGAGCATTTCAAAATAAATGGGCTTTAAGGCCCTCCTTTGTTTGACATGGGCTAACATGTGGACTTAAGTCCATACAATAACCCGAACTACGAGTACACGATATAGGCCGTTATTCAAGTGAAAAAGGTATTAAAATGTCTGTTTAAACTTTAAATGTCACATGTAATGTACTTCAAGTTTAAGTGTGATCTAATGCGTAGTATCGAGAAGATTATGTGCTGTGAACATATTTTAATAAAAAAATGACATCATTCTGTATTCATAACAAAACTAAAATAGCTAAAATAAGTGGGTTGATTACTTAATTTATTTAAAACTTCTGTAAATAGTAATAAATTTTTAAAAGTGTTTAATTTAGTTTATTTAAATTTAAAGATTATTTTAGTTAGATCACTATTAGATCACTTAACTTTCATGTTTTATTTGAATTATAAGCTTTAATACGTTTTTAGCATGTTCTTCTTTTTGTTTTAATTACAAAATATTTTTTCCTTTTTGATGTTGATGTGAAACGGTGATGATTATTTTAGATACTTTTTTATTTTTTAATATAATAATATGTTTTTTTGTTTTTAAGTATAAATTCATATATAAAATACCGAACCCCACATCTTTTCGTCCGTTAGTTTCTTGACATAAGAAAATCGATCATGAGTCGATTTGATGGTTTAGTAATCCGATTTAAAAAAAATATGTGTGAGCGAATAAATCAGATACTTTTCAAACTTGATTATTATACTGTGATTTTTCAGAGTTCAATTTCAGTCTAAACAGTATTCTTCGATTTTAAGTTTATATAATAAACGTGAACACTGAAACATATAAATTATTTTTTTAAAATCGATGTAATATCAGAAATATTTTATTGCTCTTGTGATCCTTAAAATGGTTTTTTATAGTGGGTCCACTCTCCCTTAGCTAAAGCCGTTTTGAAGCGGCATATAAAAACAACATTTTTTTAATTTTTTCAATGATTTAAAATATATTTAGTAATTTGAGTTACTATATTACTACAAAATATTCACTAAATATGACTGTGATTCGGATCTCTTATATATGAATGTGATTATATTTGGATCCATTTTATAGATTAATATTACAAGTGAAAAGAATATTATTTACACGGTGTAAATAAAAATATTAATTTAATAGTTTTTTTTAATATTTAAAATTTAAAATAAATTTTTCAGACAAAATATTATTTAAATTACCTATAATAGTAAATTTAGGTAATAAAACAATAATAATATTCATTTAAATTTTTGTTTCTATAAACTTTTGCTTTAAACAAATTGTTTTCTTAAATGCTCCAAATTTTTTTACAATGTCATTTTTATAAAAGTCCTTTGTATTGAAAACAAAAATAATTTTTATAATAAAAAGAAACATATTTTTAAACTATCAAAAAATATTGTTTTATAACTTGAAAAGTATATAAATAAAACAATTAACTTTAATGTATTATTAAATGGTTAACTTTTATTCTTGTAATGACACATATATAATGTTTAGGTGGAGTCTAGGTGGAAGTGGTAGAAAAATATCATGTTTCACATTAATATTTTGTTTTATTAGAGTAGAAGATGTTAAAATCAAATACTTTATTATTTGTATAGAGAAAATATAATTCTAGTTTCAAGTTGTTCTTATGAAATACATTTATTAAATTTGTATTCTGATTATATAAAAAACTTTCGTGGTTATGATAATTGATATATGTTCAAACACGTAAAAATAATTTGCCTTGAAAAACATTGTCAAAATTTATTTGCAAAATAAATTACATGTAAGTGGAAAGCATATATCTTGATATTTTTGATGAATCAGTTAAAACAATAGATAGATTGATAAAAAAAATTATTTATGATTAGTAAACCTTAACAATTAACTAGATTTCATAAAAATTATTTAAGTACTTTAGTAGAATAACTAAAACAAATGGATTAGCAATGAGAAAGGGTTCCAAAAACATGAATATACTATGTAAATATTTCTCCATGATTAACAAAAAAATGCTTCTAACATTATAACAAATTCTTATATAATCTATTTTTTTCTTATCTTTCAACAAAGAAAAACATTACTAGCTAGTCTCGTCATGAAGATCAAGTATCGTCACCAAGTCAGATTCGATATAGCATGAAGTAAAAGATGATACAACGCTTCTTCTCTATTCGGTTCTCACATAGAGGAACATAGGGTAAGAAGTTAACATCTGACTCAACACGATTCCTTTCCTTGTGAATATTGAGATGATCATGTCTTGTACTATATGTGATATTGAATGGCAGACATTATATAAGCTATGGTCCACTAAATAATGCAAGAGATTGGTACCTTTGGTGTACGAATATCCTATCACAACTTTATTGTTAGATTATGTTTATTGATTGGTAATTCGTTGTTTCAAACTAATTAATTTTAGTTTGAAACTGATCATAAGTGGAAGCTATCGAGCTCTGGTCATTAGGTCCAGCTTCAAGTAGTATATATTATGGGTTACAAAACACATAGAAACATGTATTCGTAAAAACTAAGGTTAGGTATTAAAACATAATAATATAATGTACAACACATTTCAATAAAACATATTATGTTTCGTAAAAACTAAGGTTAGGTATTAAAACATAATAATATAATGTACAACACATTTCAATAAAACATAAATACATCGATACGACTTTTTGGGAGATTTGAGAATAAAGGAAAGGGAAAGTATAAGAGGATATATGAAACTTTTGAAAAGTAAGGTTTGTACATGTGTAAAAGAAGGTTGTCTCAACTAAAATGAATTAAATCAATAAAATATTGCTACATTAGAAATTAGATGACCGTGTTTGACGTTTTGATAGTTTGTTGTTTTTTAAAATTTTCATGCTTGAGTGGTATTATAGGAAAATATAGCTGATAATAAACTTAATGATTGTTATGAGTTTAATCTAGTTTCATCAATAATTTATGAGAAGTATTAGGTGCCCCATTTATTAAGTGTGTAGACTCTTGTGAACTTTGGGTACAAGGTATAAAGATGCAACTTCTTGTTGCATAAATTCATAAGAATATAGTGACATGTTAGTGATTTCAAAGTTATTTGCTTAATTTATGTAAGACGAATTCAATTGAGACTTATAGATGCTTATATTTAGTTTTATAATAGTTTGTGCGGTATAAAGGTCACCCTTGTAAAGACTAAAGACTAACCAATGAATTGGAATAATACATCTCAAAATTAAGGTTAGTAAACTATGGAATGTTGACTTTCTTATTTAAATCAATTTAAGGGATTCATCCCATTTTTAATTCTTTTCATTCTCCAACCAAATATACCAATGAATTGAATTTTAACTTCCATATCAACATATTCTATGAACCAAAAAGGTAGGAATGAAATTAAAATTCTAATTCCATTAGATTTGTTTTTAGTAAAATAATAAAAGCTTATCATATGTCAACCTGCTTAAGTAACTTCATATATGTATAACTTACACAATATAAAATTGTTAGGATAGAACAAAACAAAGGCTGGCATTCAAAGCTAAACTTGTGAAAGCTAACCATCTACATCGTCAACGAAAACTATCCATTCGTAGGTGTTAATTACCCGATAATAAATTTTGGCTAACACTTCAATCAAACAACTTTCATAACCCATAGACATGAAGCGACTTGCACGACCCAATCACATTCTCCTGGTACAATTATAAAGATGTTATAATTAATTTCGATACTTGACCGCAACAATACCTAATTTGCTTCAAGAACTAATTGATTAACAACCACAAACTCACACATGTATTAAGTGGGAAGACTCTCGCCATTAAGTGCACAATAGATGCTTTAATGATTAATGTGTATTTGAACTTCTTATTGCATGCATTCATTAATCAGGATATAGTGGTGGAGACGCGGATCAACTATCACATACGTGTGAACTTGGTCTTCAAGAATCGTGGGACTTAAGTTATGTTTTTAAAAGCTACAACCTTTTAATAAAACAGAAAGCGACTACACATAAACAAAAAGGACTATTTTGAAGCTTAGTTTGTGCAAGTATACAAGACATTTGTATAAGGTGGTGTTTACTCTTTGATTTTTAACGAATTTTGGTTTAAACCATAAACCAAATTGTTAATAATAGGTTTTAACTACTGTAAAACCAACCCGATAAAAATATAAAAAAAAAACTGAAAAGCAGATCAATTTTGTTTAGTTTTACGGTTTGAGTCCATTGAGGTCTTAAAATAAATAACGCATGAGATACGTACTGCCAAACTAAAGAAGCCATGATATTCAAACACAAACATAAAAAAGACTCTTAGTAATGTATAGTTAAATAAAGCTGAAACATGCATATGGTCCAACTTAAGATAATTAAACGCAAAGTATAAAAGTATAGGCTGACTTGAACCCAACGGTCTATTTTTTATTTTTATTTTCTCTGATCCGGTTCAAGTATAGAATTAAACCGAATCGTGTGGTATGGTTTTGGTTTGAAAATTTCTAAACCGACCAACCAAAAATATTTAAGAAACAACTCCGTAATATATTTATTCGACCGTTGAACGGGTCCATAAGTTGTTATTAGAGATTAATTTATATTAAACTTACTTATTTCTCCATCGTCATTCACAACCAAATTGACGTTACGCTTTCTTGTTGTCCAAGGTCTCATACATATTCCATTACAACATAGTGGGAATATTAATTTCAATATGCTATTTTTATACTAAATGCATTACGCACGACGTCTGATATAGCTTTTTTTTAAAGTTTTTAACTCTTATGTTCTATTTTTTTTCATACTTTAAGCAATACAATATTTCATCATATTATTATTATATCAACACCCCCAACGAATTCGTTCATGTAACGATGTTACTATCTTAAGCTATTTTAAGCTATAAATACTTACCAAATACCTTCATTCATGATTCATTCACATTCTCTCTGCATTCAAACCATCTTCTTCATCATCTTCATCATCTTCATTATATGTAACGATTGCAGCATCAACAGTTGTTCGTTATGCAACAACAACAGCAACAGCAACAGATCGATGACCTAGGGTTCTGCCCTAGCTTCAGCTGCTATTCGTCCAACAGTCTAGCCTCCACCGCCGCCGGTAGAGTCAGTAGTCAGTTACAGCAAGAACAAACATCCGATAGCTTTCACGATGAGGAGAATCACGAATTCGAGTTCTCAATTCTGCTCGGAGACGATGAGTTCACCGGTGAAGATATGCCCTCCTCCGACGGCCGTACAGGTTTTCCTCTTTTCAATCGTGAATTACCGATCAGAAACGAAGTAGTAGATCGCGAAGCCGCACGAGGAAAAGTACTCGATGAAGAAAAAATCGATTGTTCGGATTCGTTCGAGAAGTTGTTTATCAATGCTTCATCGTCGTCGTCGGAATCCGACGAATCCGACGGTGACGTTGGATCTCCGGCGATGTTTTGTCTCTGGAGACACCGATCGGACGCCGGAGCATCTCCGCTAAGCAGGTGTAAAAAGAGCGGTTCGACCGGATCTGGATCGAAACGGTGGAGAATTAGGGATTTGCTCCGGCGGAGCAACAGCGAAGGGAAGGAGCCGGTGGTGGTGTTCAGTCGTAAGAACGTTGAGATTCGTAAGGGAAATAGGAGCTCCGGCGAGGCTACTACGGTGGTCGGAAAGTTGAAACCGTCGTCTCCGTCGATTCATGAATTGTTGTACGTGAAACAACGTGCTAAACGTGAAGGTGGTAAGAGGAGATCGTATTTACCGTATAGACAAGGGTTGGTAGGGTTCTTCTCACCTGTGTAAACGGGTCGGGTATGAAAATGTCACTACAGGGTTGAAATATACGATCAAACGATTAAGTGTTTATCAAATAGTTTTTTTTTTTATTTTATATTTCTTAAAAATTGTTGATGTTGAATGATTTCCGTTAGTTGATTAGTTTTAGTAATTAGGATATAACGAGGTATGTTCTTGACTCATGGGGCCTGGAGGGCCCCCGCCCCCTCTTTTTGTCGTCAGTAGTATAAATTTCTGGTTCGATAGTGTAAATTTTCGGTCCGATAGTGGATTTTTTTTAATAAATATAGATTCCGACCCCCCTCCTTAATCTTTCGTTCAAGCTCCGCCCCTGGTGCGTTGCATTTGAAAGTTTACAATGTGGTGAAACGGCTATTAATTTGGCGCAAACAAAAAACCAAAGATGGTGTAACACAAGGGTCTTGTGTAAGAATGGGAGAATGAAAGAAAAACCAACGTCAAATTTTATAATACACTGATCATTACATATCATTTTGCTTGCACATTATTTTTCTTGCATGTATGCAAAATTAAAAAAAAAAAAGAAAAAAGATCTATACATTCAATAACGAACTAAAAAAATTGTTGCGTAAAAAGATCAAGTTAAAAATCAAGGAAAAACCTGCCGAAGTATGGGTCTAATTTGCGCCTTTGCTTAAGGGATGCGCTCATAGCTATTTCATCAACCATCCTTTTTATGTTACTTACCCACCATTTTGTTATTTAACGTAAACCTAATTGTTAAATTTTCAAACTAAGTATTATGTGGTTGTGAGTTGTGAAAATAGTATTTGATTGACTACTAAAAGTAATGTAACTAAAATGTTATTCTGCTCATGATTCTTAGATCAAATAGTTTAGAAGGAAACATCCATAACTTTTCAAAATAGAAGTCATGGGTTGGAGTCTCACTAGGTGTAATATGATATTATAAATTCATAATAGATTCTATGACGTGGATTAAATTAATAAAATTGTTAATGGTTTGGGTTTTCAAAGAAGAATGCAGGTTCAGAGACACGTTTACTGATATTAAGCATGCATTTACAAAATGTGACTGTTGAGTGGGTCTTTGAGTGGTGATTTTCTCTTGGAATGGTGAGCGAGTCGAGTCACCAGTATTGTCTGTGTTCACGGACGTGAGTGGCCTTTAGCCAATGGGTTTACGCGGGTGACCGGGCTTAATAATTATTCGTTGATCGTTAAAAAAATGTTGCATTTTAATTTAGAGTAAAATATAATCTCAGTAAGTATAAACTATTTAGTCTGATAATAATTTAAACCATAATAATAACAATTAATACTATTATAAATCCATAATAGATTCCATGACGCGGATTAAATTATTAAAATTGTTAATAGTTTGGGTTTTCAAAGAAGAATACAAGTTCAGAGACACGTTTACTGATATTAAGCATGCGTTTACAAAATGCGACTGTTGATTATACGATTACTTTTCCAATTTTTTTATGGAAAAATGTGGTTATTTATTGTGCTTTCTTTATTAAATTGAACTATCCAATAAAATTGGAAAGTAGTTGAGAAGAATTTGATTCAATATACAAGTAATTAATAATGACTTCTATGAAAAAATTACAAAGTTTATATATTATTAAGGAAAATTAAATAAAAATAACTAAACTATTGACTATTGACTAATATCAATTTCAACTAACAATTTGATCAATATTTATTCCAACTTTTGATTTTGTCATTAATAATAGTCTTTGATTAACTGTTCATTAACTTTGAATTATGATGTATCACGTGACGTGACTTTGTGATGTGACGTATAACATAATTATAAATACAAGTATATTATTCAATTATTTTTTTCTAAAAGATTATTTTTTAAGTTATTCAACGTAACCTTTTTGTAGTTGGTTGAGTAACTTGGAGACAAAGAAACATAAAAATTATGTGATATATATATATATATATATATATATATATATATATATATATATAATTTATGTAATAAGCCATGACACATGCCACGTCACGTGTCACGTTATAAAAACACTAACAAAGTTAATGAACAATTAGACTGCGAATGTTATTGATAACAAAATTAAAAGTTGGATTAATATATTAATACTGATCTAATTGTTAGTTGAGATTAATATTAATAATAATTAATAATCAATTGTTTAGATTATTAAAATTCATATATTTTTTTATTAATAAGCATCTATTATTGACTATATATAAATGATACGTTATCCTGTTTTAAGATAGTGACATTACGACTTCTTTAGGGGATTACCTAAACATAAAACACTTCATTAAATAGGTGTACGTATTGTGTTAATTAGAAGCTTATTTTCACCACAAATTTGTCATTTTTAATAATTATTTTTCGCACATAACTTCCCTACACGTATTTATAGAAATTAATGTGAAATGATAACATATGGACAACCATTACATACATGTCTAAATCTATCGTCATATGAACCAAACCATGTATAATGACAAAGCTTAGTTTCACACCTTAAACCCCACAAGGTTGTTCAAATATCGTATAAAAACCAATCATATATTAAAACTATATTTTAAAATATTACAGAGAGACAATAAATTTGTATTTATATACAAGTCCATATATAAATTTAATATAACTATTATTATAAGCATTAGTTGTAGATAACTACAAAACATTGTTAGATAGAGCAGATTATAGTTTACGCAATGGGAATTAATCCATGTCCCCGACCATTTTTTTAACAAAAAGAGTTTGAAATTATTTTAAAATAAAAATGAATATAATGTAGAAAGCGATTCTTATTAGTTATTTCTTGTCACATAATTGAGCATTCCGATGGTATAAGCCACTGGATCTCATGCGATTTTCCGGGATTATTACGATCATTTTCTGTTCATTTATTTTAGATTAATACTTCACTATTTTAATTCGTATAAGGGGTTGGAAATATCAAAATGAAATAACTTTTTCAGAAAGTGTATGAAAAATATATGGATAAATGCTATAAAAACAACATAATTTATGTTTTTTTCATAGAATTTCTCAACAATTCTTTACATATAAAAATACTAGTATTATTATTTTTTCTTCATAAAAGTCGCTTAATAAGTTTTAAACGTTATATTCACTTTATGTGTTAACTTTGATAAAATAAATTGTAGACAAATTTTAATAATAACTTGGAACTAGTGCATCTAGTGCTTTTGCTTAAGTGTACTTTTTTCTTGTGTGGTAAAGGATTGAACAACTATTTACACTAACAAAAGACTATAATGTGTAAAAAAGGTTAAAGACTCTTTTATAAAAAGAGAAAAAATAGAAAGTAAGTTGGTTTCATTTTGTAAAAAGTTGTTAAGGATCTTTTAAGAATAGAATAGAAATATATTGGTTTTTTTATTATTGTATTTGTCCCTATGAAATTCAGTCAAAAGATTGAATTAAATTAATAGATAAAACTGGATCTAATATTGTAACAAATAGAAAGTTGAATATTATGTAAAAGTATATGAGAACAAATTGTTAGTTGTTTTAAATATATTTGTTAATACACGCTTAAGATTTCAAAAGTTATACAATAAAACTAAAATCTATTTTCTTAAACTTTACATGAGTTTCTAATGAACTATTTAAAAAACAATGTTTATAAAATGTCTAATTTCACTGTCGATTACAACAATATGTTTTATCCTTGATACAACAATATCTGTAATCGTTACAACTAACAATGCGTCTAGTTTATTATAATGAATTTTGGTACAAATAATCTAAGAAAAAAAACCTTTTAGTGTAAAAGAAACTTTTATTATTGATAGACGATGATGCAACAATTCACCAATTTAATGAATTTTGCTTAACATAGTCTCCCAACGCCCAAAGTTATTTTCATGCAAAGTAACCAAAAAGATGAAAACCATGCATTGTTTTTGTGCGTACCATAATGCTCGATTGCTTCATCCACCACCATCATCTGTTTGTCTTCTACCTTCCCAAGCCAAGTGATCGAAAAAGGAAAACATCACATCGTTTTTGTGCGTTCCACAATGCCCGACCACTCATCCACCGCCACGTATTTGTTCGTTAACCATCCACCTTGATGGTGTTTGGTATTTCATTCACTATATTGTTCGGATGATCAAATTGATGCTTGCTTCTAACTTAATTCGATACTTTAACATATAAAAACCTATAGTTATAAGGTTCTTTCCATAGTGGTCTCATGTTTTTTGTTTAGTTTCTCTTAATGTCGATAATCTCATCATTAAATGATACTGGTACAAAAAAGTCAAAACTAAAGGATTTCTACAAAATATGTAAACGTAATGGTTCGTTTTCATGAAAATAGGTTATATAATAGGTGGGCTTATGGGCTACTTGGGTTTGACCCATACTTTTTATTTAGGGGAAGCTTATGGTTCGGGTAACAATAGTCTTGTGGGGTGAACCGGTGACCCGTTCGTTGTTTGATTATGAGGGAATTGGGATGGGGTGGTGGGGACCTAATTTTTTAGAACAAATAGTTTATTACCCGTCGGGAGTTGCGGTGATATTTTATTCGGCGTCATAAATTATAGACCGCAATTGATTTAGGGCTGTTTACGTACCGAACCGAACCGAACGCAGCTCCACTCGAACTCGCGGTTTCAAACCGAGCGGCTCGGTTCGGTTCGAATTTACAAATTCGAGCGCAAACTTCATGCTCGAACTCGGTTCGGTTTTAAACCGATCGCTCGATTTTGCTCAGTTTTGTTTGGTTTCGTGTTTTAATTTTAAACATAACTAATAATTTATTCAACAGTTTCAACTTTCAAGTTTCAACCGTAATATCTTCACCAATGCTTGTGCAAATGTTCTTTAAGAACCAAATCATTAAAAAATTTAACCTCAAGATATCACGATCAGGAACAACCGAACATTGTCGGGCTTCGAAGTAGGTCGGATTTCGGACTTCGGAGGCGGGATGCGCAGTCAGACTATTGCAGGTCGGATTGTCGAAGGTTGGGTCGCATGTCAGTGTGCCGGAGGCAGCGCCTCGGCAGTCGGTAGGAAGTGGGAGATACGAGGGACAATTAGAAAGTGTTGATGGGTGGAATGGTGAAAGGATATCGAAATGTGAAGCGATTTTTCGATTAAAGAATTAAAGCTTTACATTTAAGATTGTTGATTTTTTACTAAATAATTAATATAGTGGTAATTAGTAAAAAAACTAAATAGATTAACAAATATATATTATATAAAAACTAAATTAAAAAATAATTCGAGCGAAACCGAGCGAGTGATAAGCGAGTGTACCTTTGCTCGTGCTCGGTTTGTTTTCAAACCGAAGTGAGCCGCTCGGTTCGCTTACAACCGAGCCAAAATTCGAACGAGCAAAAATCCGAGTTTTTTTCGAACGAGTTCGAGCGTCGAGTTATTTGAACCGTCTTAAATTGACCTGACTTCTTTTTCAAACTAAATTTACGTTGAAAAATAGAGTAACTCGAATCTATATCTTTAATTGATCTGACTTGTTTTTCAAACTAAATTTACGTCGAAACATAAAGTAACTCGAATCTATATCGGTGAATGAAAACGTATTATATTTGATTCGATTTTTTTCAAAGAAATTTATGTAGAAATAAAGTTATAATAAGATACTTCACATTAACCAGTTAGATTAAGATTAATTGTTCATTGTTATTTATTATAAAATATAAAATCAAGTTGATTGCCATGTAATTAATATATTAATCCCATATTTATAACATTTAAGAAACACAAGTTTAAAATTGTGTAATTTATTTATTGAACTACACATGACTTGACCTATTTTACATCCTTTTATTACTTAACTTTAGCATACGTTTGAGTATCTTTAGGCATACGTTTACACAAGTGTGTTAGGCATATAATCATTTTTCAAGAACATGTTTTTGGATTGTTTGTCAAACATCGAATTACAATTACATGTACTTTGTATCATTTCACTTATTAACATTAATGATTACTACCTAGAGAAATCATTCATACATTTAAAATGCACTATAAATAGTGAAGGAAAATATGTTCCAAGTTATTTGTCAATCAATCATTAAATAAAATAGACTTATGTTATTGACACGTCTATTCAAACTACGTGTGCTTTTGAGAATACACTTCAGAGGAGACACAAAAACCTCAAGACGTTTTCAAAGAGGGTTTCAAATTTTGTTCTCATAGAAAACTTCAGTGTTTCACTTTATAACTTCAATTTGAAAATATTTGCAACTACTTTTCATAATCTATAAAATAATATATGATGTTAGATTTTTGTTAGGTTTTTCTAGACTAATTAGTAACTATCATCAAGTCCTCAATACTCAATGTTCATCACACCCTGACCATCTCCAACCCGTATTGTTACCGATTGACGGTGCCACCACCACTTACCATCACCGCTTACTATCATCTAACAACGCAATTGCCACCTACCACCATATTTCTATATTATCTCTCTTCCTCGCCTCTCACAATTCTCACATGATTTTGCACGTTCAGACATATTAATTTTTACTGTCTCTCTCCTAATCATGTCTTTTGCGCTATATCTTCATTCCACATCAACAACAAATTTCTTTTACATATCACCACTGGACAGGATCATCCATAAACAAACTAAATATGTTACTAATTTCCAGTAAAATTAATTTTCATTTGACAAATGAGATTTTAACAACCTACTATTACATATTGTTATGATAAAAATTCATACTATTAATTTTGTTGTTAACAATCTCAACTTTCATATTTATTACCAATAATAGTCATAATGATATAATTATCACATTTACGGTTGATTTGCACCTGATTTTACTCATAATAATGATTATGAATGAGATGAAATAACATACATGTAACACCCGGTTATTTATTTATTTTGAAGCCGACGAAAGGAGAAAAAGAAATAAAGCTCAAACGCGCAAACAATCAAGAAGAAAGAAGAACAAGTCGAAAGACCAAACTCGCCAACGAAAGAAAGACGGGTGAGTGGGAGTATTTAAGGGAGAGGGCAACCCTTACCCTCTCCCCACACTCACTAAAGTCAGCCATCAAGAAGAGAAGAGAGAAAGAAGAGAAAAGAGGAAAAGTGTTGGTTCGGGTTGGTTCGAGTAGCCAAAATCGTTGAGAAGTGAGTTAAATCGAAGCTCTTCTCGTTGTGGTCGTTTGTGTGAGTTCTAGGACCCCTCTTTTACTTGTTTTCAAACGATTTTGGGGCTGGAACACATCTGAAATCGGGTTTTTGAGTGTGTGTATATTTGACCCGTTTGTGTATGAGTATGTGTGTGTATGATGCGTTTGCGTCTTGATTGTGAGTTTGTGTGTGCTTGAATAGTGTTGTGGTATGCATCCCTAAGGTTTAAGATGGTCGATTTGGGCTCAAAATGGGTTTAGATGAGTTTGGAGGCCGAAACCGTCGGCTGTAATCGGGATGAACTGCATTCTGCATTAGCTAGGGTTTGGCGACCGACTGGAGGGAGAATGAAGGCCATTCGGCCGACTGGAGGGAGAATGAAGGCCATTCGGTCGACTGGAGGGAGAATGAAGGCCATTCGGCCAATTAGGGGGAGAATGAAGGTCCAGTCACCCGAATGAAGGTCCAGTCACCCGAATGAAGGTCCAGTCACCCGAATGAAGGGCCAGTCGCATGGAGGCCATGCGACCGGAGGGTGTCCATACACCCAAATAGGGTTGTTGCACCCGAGGAGAAGTGTAGTTTAACTTTTGACTTTCGGGAGAAAGTACAGATGTAAGTTTTGACGTAAAGGTTCCCGTAAGTTCATGTAAGGTGACGATTGAGGCCTTAGAGAACATGTAGGGCATAATGATGATGATGTTGCATGTTTATGCATGATGCATGTTATGTATGTATGATGTTACCCTGTATAACGTGATGACTGTGCATGTTAATGTTTGTTATTGTGATGTATGTTTACTTTTCCTGTGGATTTATGTGTTATGATAATGAATGAAATGAAGTATTATGTAACGTAAAGTGGAAGATAATGAAAAGTGGAACATGATGAATGCATGCATTAATGAATGATGAAAGTAATGAAAGTCTTGGAAGTATTGGATATCGGGACACGCCATTAAAAGGTGTTAGCCCAACAATGTGCGGGTTCGCTACCCGGGGAGAATGCACATCGAGGTCCTTCTCTGTGATCGACCATTTATATAGAACCTCTACCACTTACCTCTAGTACTATGGCACCATGTTTAGCTGTCTATTTATAGACTTCGGCTCAGTAGCTAAATAGTTCGGGGTGTAGCATATGGTATTGGTACGTAAGGTATCCGATACGCAAGTAAATATAACTATTATCTATGTGTACGTATGATGTATGGTCGCATGAAAGAAAAGAACGGTATTAACGAAAGAAAAGTATGTTTTATTTTATAAAACTAGAACTCACTCAGCAACGCTAACTTTGATGTGTTTCCAGTTGGCAGGTAATGATTGTTGAGGATGGCACGAGGTGACTACTCAGCACTTTTGGGATGACATGCATTTATTTAACGCTTTTGTGATGTAATGCAACAATGTATTTTGTAACTGATTGACGATGTATTATTTGGCAAAAGTTTTTTTTTAAATGAAATGAGATGCCATTTTCTGAATGTTTCCGCTGCAATATTTTCATGAGGCAAATGTAATTATATGTTTTATGTGCGATGAGGATCCAACTGTGAGCGTCCCGAGAACGGGGCCTTACAATACAAGTGAAACCGAGCAAAAATAAACGTAAATCGAGTGTATATATATGATTATTATGTTACTAGGTTTTGCTAATGGTAATAAAAATAAAAATTAAGATTATCACCAGCCAAATTAATAATATAAATTATTATCGACCAATAAAAATAATTTAGATTATTAAGGAGCTGTTTGATATTGGCTGACCCGACTGACCCGGCTGACCCGGCTGACTCGGTTGACTTGGCTGATTGGCTGACTCGATCAGCCGGTCAGCTTGTTTGATTTGGTTGTGCTATGTTCTGACCGGGTCCGTGGGTGCTGACCCAGACCCTATACTAAAACTTGCTGACCCGGAAAAGGGGCGCTGCCCCTCGGTCGAACACCTCCGCGACCCCCTCCTCGATCGCATCCCACGTTCGCGGACATGAAGACAAGCACGACACCCTCCTCGATCGACCCCCTCCACCTGCGCAACCCCCTCCTCGTTCGCATCCCTCGGCCGAACAACACCTGCGGCGGAGACGACCATGAAGTAGGTGAGGACGAGGGAGAAGACAATCATGGCGGAGGGGAGGGTCGCGGTAGGGAGCTTTAGGCGGAGCCGCGGTGATTTGATAGTGGTGATTTGAGACGACCATGAATTGCTTTTGACCTAGTTTTGGTAGTGGTGATTTGATATAGTATATATACAATAACATAAAGTATTCATAGTTAAATCATTATTTACATTTTATTTTGTGTGTTTCAAAGAATGTTTGGAAAGTTAGAGAAGATTAGTTGGTTTATTTTTCTCGTTCAGTAGAGTCAATCAGATACTAAATCAAACAACCAAATTTCAGTCAGCAGCTTCTGACTCAGTCAGATCTTACTGAGTCAGTATTATCAAACAACCCCTAAATTCAACTTGCCCTTATAATTCAAATCAAATTCTAATTTCCATAATATATTCCACTAACAAAACACTCCTAAAATTACTTGTTTTCCTTTGTAACTCATTGTACGGGTGTGTAAAACTCATTTTGGGTCGTTTTTACCCAAAAGTACCATTGTTGTTGAGACCGGATTGGACCGGTTCGACCGTGAATCGGGGGCTTGTCCGGTCCGGTCTGGTGTGATTCGTTTTGTAGTGGTCGAACCGGCCTGTTCGTCCCGAACCGCTGGTCGGATCGGGAAACCGGACCGGTTCGGACCGTTTTTTTATTTTATTTTAATGGGTAAAACGGGGTGTTAAACCATAAATTAGTACGTCGGATATACAAATATAGTTAAGTTTTATATATAACTACAATATATATATATATATATATATATATATAT
>BJCM01086581.1:0-10334 GCA_018326385.1 Flaveria bidentis
ATATATATATATATATATATATATATATATATATATATATATATATATATATATCAAAATACATTAAGATTCATCAACCCCAAACGATACAAGAAGATCTAACCAACAAAGCCCTTAAAGATTTACAAAATCAAAGTTTGGTAACATGATAAGGTTACAAGAAATTAAACAAAAAACCAAAACTATATAGTGCTAATTGCTTATTGATCCTTATGGCTAAATGATTATCCTTCCAAGATGATAAGAACAACAAGATAAAGTGAAAATAGGATTAAACTATAGGTTTTTTTAATCCAGGAAAGTGCACTATTTCAAGTGAACCGATGAGGTTTTACTCATAGGTAGAATCACAACCGTGCAAATGAATGCACGATCATGTCTGCGGGACCATTACACCTGTACTTTGATTTGGCTTAGGTTAATCGACATTAGTCAGTGTATAAAAGCACGCCCCCTTGCATGTTTGATTAGCAAGGGTCGCGTAGCTTGGATGACATGATCAAGGTTGGCTTTAGGTCTACACGTGTCGTGCATCTAAAAGGCAAGGTTGTGACTTAGTGCTTCTGCTTGTTTTTCTTGATTTTTTTTTGTTTTTTTGGTAAGCCAAGACCTTCGCAAATTGATATATAAAGTAATTAAACATCATATACAACAAATTTTGCTAAACAATATCCAAGATTGTGGATCAGATGCATAATAAATATATACAATGATGGCATATCACATGTATTGATTATGTACTTGGGTTTTTGATACGTTAGTCATGCATTGTATCTTAAGCTTTGTAATAGTGAAAGTACTATGTTCACGATGCTTGTGCTTTGCGTACAATTGATCACGTATAACCCTGTTCTTGGATGGTGTTTGACAACTACATACGTAAACTACTTGATATCTACTATACGATATTCTTTGATTATTTGTTTGCTTATAAGAGAATTTTTTCTGTCAAACAATTCAGATCACTAAATTCTATAAAATAGTTGTAGCAAAAATGAATTGAGGAATCCTAATTAACAAAGAAAACATGGCTATAATTAACATAGTTTTAGATTTACCCCAAGTAATGTAATCATGAAAGAATATTCGACAATAAAAAAAGTTTGTAGGTTATGAGGCTGGGGTTTGCCTTAAAGCCAGCGATGGTGACAATGTGGAGCGGATCCCTCATCTTCTTTGGATTGCTGGACATGGACCCTCGAGATAGGGGGAAAAAGGCATGTGGATGAATGGGGGACACACCCTAACATTAATATTTTCACTCCCCTTCTTTGAAATTATTGTGTGACTGACTGACCCACAACAATGAAAAGAAAAGAAACAAAACAAATCAAAACAAAACAAAAACCCCTCTTCTCTCTTCTTTCATCTCTCTGCTACTGTTCTTGAATTTCTGTACCCACATTGCTCAATCATCGAAATCAAAGACCACAAGTCACTTGTTCATGGGGGTTTCTTTCTGAATCCGTTGGGTGATTTTGAGATGCCTAGACCAGGGCCAAGGCCTTATGAGTGTGTTAGAAGAGCATGGCACAGTGACAGACACCAGCCCATGAGGGGTTCACTCATTCAAGAAATCTTTAGGTTTTCTTTTTTTTTTTTTAACTCTCTTGAACTTACAATTTCTCCCTCTAACTTTCACTTATTCAAGAAATTGATGGGTTTCTTTGAGATGGGTTTTGGTGTTTGTTTAGGGTTGTGAATGAGATCCATAGCTCAGCAACAAGGAAGAACAAAGAATGGCAAGATAAGCTTCCAGTTGTTGTTCTAAAAGCTGAAGAAATCATGTATTCTAAAGCAAGTTCTGAGGTGAGCACTTTTTTAATTGTGATTGTTTATGTGGAAAATATGAAAAGGAATTTAGGGCACTTTGTGTTGTGTTTGAAATAGACAGAGAATCTAAATTCGCTTTTTGATTTTCTACTTTTGTTAATTGTAGGCAGAGTATATGGATCTTGAAACCCTGTGGGATAGAGTTAATGATGCCATTAACACCATAATTAGACTGGATGATACTGCTGAAACTGGGGTTTTCTTGCAGCCTTGTATTGAAGGTACCTTCACACTAAACCAAATTCTTTTCTCTGTTTATTTATTTTTTGTTTACGATTATGAAAACTGTCATAGATTTAGATGGGGATTTCTCCATATGCTCAATTTGTCACCAAGAAAAGGAATCTTGAATAAAGTTCTGAGCTTTCCTAGTCAAATATACAACTTCCTTTGCAAAATCAGATAATCTGTTGCTTAGAATTGTGGATAGTTAGGTAACCTTACGTTTATCTCAAAGATACTGTATTTTCATATTCATACCAATTAATCAAAAGTCTGTTTGTTTTTACCCTAAATGATTAAGAACTCGTAATAGTTACTAGTTTAAACAAACACTTGGTCAATTGGGGGTGTGTTTTGATTTTATGATGCGTGAAAGTATGTTACCTTATCTTATGTTAATTTTTTGTTGATTTCAATATTTACTATCTTCGATTGTAGCTGCTCTTAATCTGGGTTGCACACCGGTCAGGACATCAAGGAGTCAACGCAATAATCCCTCAACCTACTACCTTAACATCAAGAACACCAACCCTACTTTATGTCCTTCAAACAACTTAAAGAAAACAACCCAAGATACTCCTAACACAATTGCTCCACTGGCTTCTCATTATTCACAAATCATGAAGCCCTGTAGCATCAATTTGTCTCTGTTTAAACCAAAACCCCGAATCCCAATCCTCCCGAATGATAAATCTCTCAGAAATAAATTCTGTTTTCCATCTCCACTGAGTACTAAAGCGCCGACAGTGTATCCTCTATATTATGGAAATGGTATTCATCTCAAGGATCCTAAGATCAGCCATGGTGAGTTGAAAGAAAGGGGTGACAAGGGATTTGTTCAAAACCCGTCTTTTGGTAATCACGTGAGCAAGAGCAATGCAAAGGAAGATGATTTGAAGCATGTGAGTGAAGAACACTCGAGTGAGCATGAATGTGATTTGGCACTAAGAATAGGTCCTAGTCAACCGAGTCAAACTTCTGGTCACATGGGTGATTTTAACAAATCAAGAAAATGTAATTCTCAAAGTGAAGATTTTGATGTTGAGGCTAGAATGAGGAAGCGAAAGGCAGCGGTTGTTGGTAACCTTTATGAAAACTTTCAGTTTTGCTGGCAGCCAAACGCCTCTTCTTCTAACGGTGGATCGTTGACAAATGCAGGTTTGTAGCTTACAACTTGTGCTCATTTAGGATTGTTTGGAAGTAGTATTAACTTTAGTTTGTACATTTGAACCTTATTTGCAACCATGTACTGGTTTCTTAAATGAAGATTAAAGAAGTTTTGGTCATTTAAGATTTCTGGGCAGCCTATATATGAAGATAGAGCCCATGAAACCAACAGCATTATTACAGTGATATGATAATAAAAGAAACCCAAAGCATGGTTGGTGGGGCTTGGAGTCCTTGGGCACAACCATGAAGTGGGGATGGTGTTATTTTGGATGGTGTTTAGTTGTTTCATTTGTGGGGTACATCAACTGTCCCCATTTTTCAGTGAGATTTATTCATATACTTCTGAGTTAGGTGATCTGAATTAAATACAACAACCACACTTTAACCTCCAACTTGATTATCATTTTTCTTCTTACTCTTATGTTATAAACCGCGCCTTTCCATTCTTTTTCTGTAGCATTCACGCTTGTCTTTCTCTTATGATGATAAACATAGTTCATGTGCCATCTGAATTCATTTAAACAGCCTTTTTATAACTTTATACATGGTAAAGGGAGAGTAAGGGACAGAATGATTAAAGGGGTGTTGTGGGGCCTAGGGTGTTCTTAAGTGTTGCTAATGCTTGACCAATCTCTTTTTGATCTCTAAGGATAAGAATGGTAGGTCTATACTTCCTCTCAACCACCCAAGAAAATATGATAATAAGTTGTACATTCTCCATTCAATATTCTACTTTTACTTTGTTTGAGATCCTTCATCTTGAAAATGTTACGGGTTCGGCAATCATTATGATAATCTTTTATTAAGGTAAATAAATAGCTTGGATAAACCATTGTTTTTTTTTTTTTGGTTTTTTTATTTTAAGATTATGTGTCAATTGAGGATGTGGGATCGAGAGTTACGTTTCTTGTGGTTTGGGTTATTTTTTATTTATTTTATTATTAGAATTCACACCATGTGTTTGATTTTAAAGCTCAATAGATAATATAAAGTATTACTAGTAAAGCTTAAAAATTTAATCTCATAAAAATATGTAAGATAATGTTATGTTGTAAAAAGGTTAAAAAAATTGGCAGTCTCTAAATTCAATTTTAGAAACAAAACTCTTCTTACGAAGAAGACTTTAGATTGTTTCTAGTACTTGTAGCATGTGCGAGTAAATAGAGCTTTACTTATATCCTAATAATTTCATTAGTATTGATACATCATTTATAGTTGTGTTAATTGTTTTATCATCTTTTCTTATTCTTCTTCACTATGTTGGATTTCCTTTCTTATAGTCATTTATGACGTACTTATTGATAACTTGTTGAATAATAATCCTTGAGAAACAACATCTAACAAGATGAAAATCATGTACCCTTTAATTTATCCCAATTAGATAGACTTTTCAACATAACACCTCACGTGTTTTTGCTACAAAAGACTTCCATTTCTTCTATTCAATCACAAGAAAGGATGATATGGTTTTTCGTCTTAATTTGTGTTCTTTCTCTAACTGTTTTGATGATGACGTGTCGGTGTAAGGTCTTCTGTTAGTGGTAAGATGCCTTTCGTGGCAACTTATATTAACATTAACGATTAGCTTAGTAGAAACAATAATTAGTTGAAACTTCATAAAAGTAAACAACAGTTGTCACTCAAGAGTTATAAAAGTATGGCAACTTCATTGGAGTTCAATGGTTGTAAATTGCATTAGTTACAAGTTACTTTCCCTTGGCAGCAACGTCAACTTGATCTTTAATGAATCATTTGTTTAGTTGGAGTTCTTATCAACTAAACATCATCAGTGGTAACTCACATTAGCATTCTACCTTTATGGTTGGTCTTATCTTTCCATCAACAACATTAAGCAGTTGAAACCCTCCATCAATAGGAACCTCATCATGTTAAGATCAATGGAAACATGAGATCAGTTGTAAGTGAATGAGTAGTTACAATTACATAGAGTTTTGTATCAAACAGTTCTAATTGAGACTTGATGCTATCAATCTCCCATGAACTAACGACACTAAAACTTCTACCTCTAAATCGGTTAAAGATAAAGTGTGTTTGGTTTTTTAATAACATACTAACATCCCAACAATTGGTATTTGAGACACTTATGTCTAATTTGAAACTTCTTTTTTGACATATTTAGCTTTTTAGAGTTAAAAATCAAGAGAAAGAAAAGTGAACTAAAAATCATCACCTTTTTTCTGATTAAAAGGTGGTAACTTGGTTGTTTAATGTCTTTTAATTGAATATGTTCTATGGTGTTTGATGCAAAGGAAGCCTAAGACGTGTTTTAGTGTGTTGAAACTCAATTTCCTTGTAATAATTATTCACATGGTAATTAAATAGTTAACTTGTAATTATGTCTAAAATAGATGAGGTTGTATTTTTACTTCAAAAATATAACAAGCATGAAGATTAGCAGAACTTGGAGTTGGAGCAAGTGGGAGTCAAGATTGATAACTTGCAATTTCTTGTGTCCATTTGACCTTAGTGTGTTTGTTTTGGCTCATAGAACATTATATTATCATGTCTTTGTTTTGCATAGGCTTAATAGCATGTTTATGGTGTTTGTGACGAATTATTGAATCTTAGATTGCAACATGAAGCCATTTTAATAAATGAACTACAAATAAACTTTTAAAAAATGGAATTTTAAGAAACTTACTAAAACGTATCATAAGAAACCAAAAGATTAAAGATATAATTTTTGAGTTTAAAAAGTATGAGCTTTAAAGAAGTAATATAAAATAGATTTTATTTTATGAAACTCACTGGGTAGAAATAATAAAATTTATTAATTTTTACTATTATATAATACATTTTACAAGGACAAGATGATAATTTTACACAAATTGTAAGACAATTAATATAATATTTTAAGCATAGAGTACAAACGTCTTATGCAATAGTTCCATTTGTAATACTTTAAAATGACAATTAAATTATTAAATACTATTTAAATAATTAAGTATTCAACAAATATTTATAATAACTAATAGTTATATTTTCTAGGGATATTTTAGGTAGTCGATAACTTTAGTATTTATGACTAAATTTGTTAGTAAATGGCATATTATTTAATATGTCTAAAAAATATAATAATATTAATAGTAATGATTATTTTTATTAAAAGGTTAACCACAACAAAAACAACAACAATATTGTATTCAAATTTAATACTATGTTTTTGTCATATTATTACATCCGTAACAATCTAATAATAACTTATCATTATCCATGACACAATGTTCTTTATTTTATTATAGTTTTTATTCAAATTCATTTAAAGTATTTGTTTTACTAGATATTTACGACTTATTAAATATTATATACTGTGCTCCTAGAATTCCTTAACAAAATGGTGTTGCTAAGATGAGGAACATCACACTTATTGAGCCTACAAGAACTATGTTAGCTGATTCAAAGTTGCATCTAACTTTCTAGGCAGAGGTAGTCAGCACTATATACTATCTACAAATTAGGGTTCTCATTCTTAAGCCCCATGAAAAGACCCCTTATAAGCTACGAAACAAGAGGCCACCATTCATTGGCTTTTTTAGGTCCTTTGGCAGTAGGTGCATCATACTTGACAGAAAAGACAATTTAGCAAAATTTACTGAAAAGTTGGATGATGCTATCTTTATTGGATATTCCTCAAACTCTATTGCTTATAGATATATAACATCAAAAATCAACAATATGAGCAATCATCCAACATTGTTGTCAATGAGCGACTCCTTGTGTTAAGGGAAATAGTCCCGATCATATTTTTGACTTAGAATTCTTTTCAAACTATTCTAAACCATCTTGTGAGAATGTTTCAGCTGGATTATCGACTCAAAGCGACTCATATGATGATCAACTGTTTTAGTTACCCAAATCTATTCCAATTTCTCCAAGAAGTCATGAAGATCAAGATTCCACTATTGAAAGTCCTAAAATATTGAACATCATAGGAAAAAATAGAGCTTCAACAAGTTGTCAGCCAACTAAGCTTCAAAACTCATCAGCTGACAACTCCAGCATTCAACACCAAGCTGATGAAGAAAGTGATCTAGAGGAACAGGTAACTGTTGATGCTGCATCATAGCAAATACCAATGATGCTGTCACACATTCATTCAATCAACCCTCATTGAATGAGTGTGAGATATCAGCTGGAAATAAAGTTTAAAATCTTGAGCAAAACTTCTCCAAATTGGATCTGTCTATTCAATTAGATGTGACTCCTAGACTCAGAATTCACAACACTCATTCAGCTAAGAACATCATTAGGGATGTATTAGAAGGTGTGAGAACAAGAATTCAAACCCACAATGGGAATGTCTACTTGTACTCATGCGACCCAAGAAGGTGGAAGCAACCTTTAAGAGCATTCACAACTCGTTCCCTAAAATAATCTGAGTGCAGTCCTTATATTATATGCTATGGTTATAAGAGGTTGTGAGTGAAAGATATGGGAAATTTATTGTTCAATCTGTATTTTTAGGAATCACTGTTCAAAACCCTATAATATTTTTAATATATTTTAAGTGGTTGTGAGTGAAGTAGAGAGAAAAAATAATGATAAAGTAAAAAATATAAGTAGTGATTTGTAGTGTAATTATATGGATAAAGACGAGGAATCGGTTGTGAATGCTCTAAGGACAATAATGGGTTGAAGCAATGCAATAGGAGTTGCTTTGGTTCAAAAGGCAAGACGTATGAAACCTGTGTCCATTACCACCTGGCCAAGTCCCCATAGGCACTAAGTGGATGTTAAGAAATAAAAGAGACGATAGAGGTTTGATCATCAAAAACAAAGCAAGACTTATGGTTCAAGGATACACATAGGAGATAGACATAGATTACATTGTTATCTTTGCACCTGTTGCAAGACTTGAGGTCATGTGAATCTTCCTTACTTTTGCAGCATCCAAGAACTTCACAGTCTATCAACTTGATGTCAAATATGCATTTTCTATATGGGGATATCGGTAGAGAAGTCTATGTGTGTTTGCCACCTGGATTTGATGACCCATAACACCCCAACTATTTGTGCAAACCGGATAAAGCTATTTATGGATTACACCAGGCCCCTATGCTGTGGTATGAGTCACTGTCTAAGTTTCTTCTAAAGAATGGCTATAACAAAGGCACCATAGACAACATATTATTCATAAAGAAGTCTAGGAATGACATGTTGCTTGTACAAGTCTATGTCGATGATATCATATTTGGTTTCTCAAATGACCAAATGTGCAAAGACTTTGAAAGCATCTTGAGAAATAAGTTTGAGATAAGTTCCATGAGAAATAAGTTTGAGATAAGTTCCATGAGAAATATGCATTTCTTCCTTGGGATTTAAGTGAAGCAAATGGAAGAAGGGTTCTTCAAAAATCAATCTAAGTATGTCAAGGACATTTTAGAAAGATTTGAGATGAAAGTTTGTAAACTAGCCAAGACACCTATACCCAGAAATCACAATCTTTGTCCTGATTCTGAGGGGGATGAGACTGATCAGCATCAATACAAGGAAATTATTGGAACTCTGATGTATCTCATTACAAACAGACTTGATATCATGTTTTTTAAATTTAATTTGTGCAAGATATCAGGTTGATCCTAAGGTGTCTCACCTAATTACTATTAAAAGAATTCTTAGATACTTCAAAGGAGCTCCCAAACTGGGTCTTTAGTATCCTAGGAATAAGGATTTCAATCTCTATGATTATACCAACAATTATTATGGTGGCTTTAACATTAACAAAAAGTCCACATAAGATGATGTTAATTTTTTTGGTGGAAGGATCATCTCCTAGCAATGCAAGAAATAATCATGTGTCTCTATTTTCAACTGCTAAAATTGAATACATTGTTACTACAAGCTGTTGTGCTCAGATGCTATGGATTCAAAATAAGATATTAGACTATGGTTTCAACCTCATGGAGACTCCTATCCACATAGACAACAAGAGTGCAATTTTTATCACAGAAAATCCAATCAAGCACCCCAAGACAAAGCATATTGACATAAGGTACCATTTCATTCGAGATATTCATGAGAAAAACTTAATCGAACTAACACTATGCTAACTTGTTAACCAAAACTTTTGATGAACAAATATTTACCTATTTAATCATAGGTATTGGAATGATTAACATTGACTAGTAAATCTCTTTTGAAACCCTTTTAAAAATGTGTCTTGGTTATGTAGTCTTTATACAATCTAAGCCTGTTACAAAAAAGTTTTTCTTCAAAATTTCTAAGTATGAATTCTTCCGAAGAGAAATTTACCCTTAGAAGAGATCTTTATCTATCTTCCGAAGGCAAATTCCTCTACACAAGTATTCTCTTCCAAAGAGTTTTTCACCTCGGAAGAAATTTGATCATAGATCAAACCACTTCTGAAGCTTACTAACTTCATTTCTCAAAAGAACACTTTACTCTTGGAAGCAAACTTGTCTTTGAGACATGGTTTGCCTTCGAAAGTAAAAGTGGGCTTGGAATACACTACTAAGAAACACAAGTGTTTTCTCTCGGAAGCAACTTTACTCTTGAAAGAAAACTTTAGCTGTGTAACGGAAATATTTAGGCCCCACTCTGTAAAAGTAAGATTTTATTGATTATTGTCAGAATATTTTAAATTGTCTAGCATACCACCCTTTTCAAATTGAAACCTAAAATGTCCTTTCACCTTATCGGTTTGATCTTTTACCCCCATTTAAAAAAACTTTCAATTCTCTTTTGTTACTTTCTTTACCTCTGCAAAGCCCTAAATTTCCATTATCTTCTTCTGCATTCACTCTTAAATTACTTCAATCAAACAGTACTTTCTGAACAATAGCCTTGAATCCCCAACACAATTAAGTCACCATCTTAGGGTTGGCTTGATATCTTGCACAGATGCATGTAGCAAACATGATATCAGGCCTGCTAGTAGTAAGATACATAAGAGACCCAATCATAGCCCTGTATAAGTGTTCATATACACACTCCCCCTCAAGATCAGGACCAAGGGAGTGGTTTCTAGCTATGGGTGTCTTAGCAATCTTACAGTCAGTCATATTGAACCTCTTGAGTATGTCCTGAACATACTTTGACTGACTTATGAAGATGCCATCTTCAACTTG
>BJCM01086582.1:0-16054 GCA_018326385.1 Flaveria bidentis
TTCTATTTTTAAGAAAATATTTTTAAAATCCTAATATAATAATAATAATAGTAATAATAATTATTATAATATAAATATATATATATATATATACATATATTATATGCACCGAGTCACGAGCCGAGCCAACGAACCGAGCCACAAGCCGAGCTCGAACCGAGCTTACCCTGGCTCGAGTTTGGCTTGTTTAGAATTCGAGCCGAGTCGAGCCGACTCGTTTAGATTCGAACTTTTTTTGAGCCGAGCTTTTTTTGAGCGAGCTTCGAGTCACGAACTTTTTGAACGGCCGTAGTTGCTAAATCACCCGTGATCTTCTCCGAGTGTAGGGTTTTTGCTTATTACATTTGTTTAACTTTAATTCTTCTTAGATTGGGTTGAAGTTTTGATTGACACATTAAGTCATCTGATTTCATTTATTGGTTGATTACTTTAAATTGTTTTTCTTTATTTTGAATCGTAATTTATTACTCATCAGTTTTTAGTTTCTTTACATCATGAATATTGAGAGTCTTAGATTTTGATTAGCAAATTGGAATCGGTAATTTGTGAATAGGTTCGTTTACAACCCGTTTCATCTCTATCACTGAAATCGATCAAACCAATATAATTATGTCTATGTGTTTGTTTGCTAAGAATAACTAGGTTGCAACTTTGTTTTACAAACCTAAAACCCGAAGTGGATCATTTTCTTATTATTGTTTTCAAAACAATCAAGTTTATTATTTTGCAATTTTTTTAAATCAATCATAAATCAAAGTTATTTTCTAATTTAAATTAACGTTAATGAACTGCAAATACACTTTCCACACATTTCTCGTGAAGACGATCTTACTTACCCGTACTAAGATAGGTGAGCTAAGTTTTAATTCTTAAATATACTTTGTTTTTTAGTGAACCACGACAATCTATATCACCCCTAGCCTATACCATACTTCGCCTATGAGTGTAAGGTGACCAACCCATGATAAGCTTCATCATTGCAGGTTTAGTCCTTTAGATTAGGTCTATAAAGTGATGATACTCAATAATACATGGTATTCTTAATACTTTTAGAGTTTAATTTGATTTTGCTTTCTAAGTTTTGTCAAAAACTATTATTTTTTTTAAAAAAATTAAAAACATCAACTTAACTTCAAAGTTTATTAGTTGTTTCAATTTAAGTTTAAAAATTTTATTATTTGTTTCAACTTGAATACAAAATAATAAAACTTTTTGGTTGAAAATGTGACAAATGATGAATTTTTTGAGTTGAAATTGATGTTTTTAAAATTTTGAAGGAAAACAAATACTTGTGTCAAATCTTAGGCGTAAAATTAAAATTAACTCATACTTTTATAAACAAATTTTATTACGCAATGTAAAAATAATATCAATTAATCTTATTCACTAACTTAATTCAATCCACCACTCATATTTCTCCTTGTACTTTGCCCCTAAAATTAGTTTCCCACATCTAGGGTTCTTTTCGGGGCAAGAAATAATAAAACTTGAAGGTGTTTTATGCAATTCGATCAAAATAAAAAATAAGAAAACGAAATAGAAAACCGAAGAAAGCTTGGGGCACAATCAAAGTCCGACGGAGTATAAGATCATCACTGCCTTCGATTCAGTTTTTTTATTCTTCACTTCAATCAGACATTTGCTTCTTCAACGTCCCCCTTAAGGTATGTTCTTAATCTCCTCTTGGAATTCATATATTCATCCAATTGATTGAATCCTATGTACAATTAGCTCCTCGATCATCAAGTTTCGAAGATTTAGTTCTAAGGATGTGTGTACTCTAAGCTCAATTACGGTTGATCTATTAGGTTAATGCGCTAGTTTAGCTTCTGCTCCGTCCTCTCTGTTAATTGCTTCTATAATTTGAATAAAAAACCCTAATTTTGAATCTGTTTGGTGAATTACTGGATTTGTGATTGTTATAATGTAGTTAATCTTTATGATCATTTGGAGTTTATTGTTGAACTTTTGGTAAGATGTCACTAGACGTTGAAGGACGATTTCATCCACCTCTATAATAGTTTTCTTGGACTTTGATTTCTTGCGAGGCTGGTCATGGTTCTTGCTTCTTAGTGTATGTTGTATTAACTTCTGAACCTAGAAACTAATGAGTCCTTGGAAAAGTAAAGTATGCTAGTTGCAAATTTATTGTCATACTTATTTTAAAGAGATGTATATTTTTAGTTAAGATGGATGTAATCATGATATTTGGGGTTTACTCTAACCGTCTGGAGCTTTTGGATAAGTATTTCATGTTTGGGTTCCATTTGCTTCTAAAATGTCTGAGAATGATTTTTTGTTGCTGGGTACCGTTTAGGGACTGATGCTGCTTGAAAGTTATCTGTTCTTCCGTAATTTTTTGTTGCTGGGTGCCGTTCATGGGATTATGAGATCATCTCTATCTTTCTGTCAATCATAATGTTTCAAACAACTATGCAAGTTTTGATAGGTCACATCCTGGAGCTCCATGAAATGTTTGAAAATATAAATGAGGTCATATATGCGACGGTGTTTACAGAAACTTGTATGTAGAAATTGTTTTTCATCGAGCTATTGGAGCCCAGGTTGCAGTATTTCATATGCATAACAGCATAGCTACTATCGTTGTTGTAATAGACCAACCACCTTTAGGGGTTAGTCACTAGCATTGAATACTTCCTTCAAAAAGTCTGAATTTAAAACTTTTGTTGGCTAATGAAAAACACGTTAACAAGTTTCAAGGATTATGTCATTGTAGTTTTAGCAAAGTGTATTTGCATGCTAGAACCTGTTCTACATCTGTTGTCGTATTTATCAAAAAGCGTATGGCTTGCTAGCATTGGGAGTAGACCTCTTCTTGACTGTTACTCTGTGTGATAGTAAGCGGATGTTAGTGGAGGTGAAGGGTGAATTGGTTGATGACATGGGTTGATAAGTTTTAGTAAACGTGTGAACTTCTAGACAAGTAGTTTCACACAAGGATGGAGTTCGTTTTAGCAGCTATTGAGAAAGATGACGACTGAAGTGTGATGTCATTTTCTCTGGTGATATTGTTAATATCGTTTTTTATCATTCGCTGACCATTCCTGTTGTGGGTAGTTGTGAATTAACTGAAAACTAAAAGGAAATGGGTTAAACATGTTATTTCAAAGCATATTGGTAATGCATAGACCTCTCAAATCTTATCTATCTGAATAATTGGGTTATCATTGAATTATATGGCTTTTTGCACGTTATGGACGCACAACATCCACATTGGGTTCCACATCCTCATCCCTATAATGTAGCTAAATAACCTTTATCTTTAGATTTTATTCACTTTTAAAAACCTCCTGCATCCAATTCCTCATTCTATCTGTATTCATTTAAATATTTTTTTGTTTTTTTTGGTTTATAATTTCTCTCTTACACTCTCAAAATATGGGGAAAAGGGGACGGAGGATGAAATGATGAATGGTAAGTCCCTAAATATGAGGAATGAGAAGTGAGTCCCTAAATATGGGGAATGGGAAGTGAGTGCCTAAATTTTATCCCTGGATTGAGAGATGAGATGAAGTGTCAAAGTGGTGAAAACCTTTTATGTTTCCTCAAACTTTAGGGGTGAAGTAGATATAGGGAGTGAGATGTGAATGCTCTTAATTTCCTAGTAAAGAAAGTTAAATGTTCTAGAGAAAAGTGTTCCAGTTTAACCCAGCACATACAAAAGAGTTACTAGTTTGACCTGTTACCCTACCTGTTCATTTGGCCGCCTCTAGTTAAAGCCCTCGATTGTATATTTAAGCCATCCTCTTTATTTCTTAGTTATCTGCATGCTGAACAGTTGCACTTTGTTATGCTTTTGAACTGTTTCTATTTCTTAATTGCTGAAACTCATTTTATTCTCTTTTGTGGGCAATCTAATTGATAGATGTCGAGAAGGTATGACAGCCGAACAACGATCTTCTCCCCAGAAGGTCGTCTCTACCAGGTCGAGTATGCAATGGAAGCCATTGGAAATGCAGGATCCGCCATTGGGATACTCTCAAAAGACGGTGTGGTCTTAGTTGGTGAAAAGAAAGTCACTTCAAAGCTCCTTCAAACCTCAACCTCAACTGAAAAGATGTACAAAATTGACGAGCACATTGCATGTGCTGTAGCCGGTATCATGTCAGATGCCAACATCCTCATCAACACAGCTCGTGTCCAAGCACAACGCTACACATTCTCTTACCAAGAACCCATGCCCGTTGAACAACTGGTTCAGTCCCTCTGTGACACCAAACAAGGCTACACTCAGTTTGGTGGACTCCGCCCTTTTGGCGTCTCATTTTTATTCGCTGGATGGGATAAAAACTATGGGTTCCAGCTTTACATGAGTGACCCGAGTGGAAACTATGGCGGCTGGAAGGCTGCAGCTATTGGTGCCAACAATCAAGCAGCTCAGTCAATGCTAAAACAGGACTACAAGGATGATATCAGTAGAGAAGAGGCTGTGCAGTTGGCGCTTAAGGTTCTAAGCAAGACGATGGACAGTACCAGCCTAACTTCCGATAAGCTTGAACTGGCTGAAGTTTTCTTGTCGTCTTCTGGGAAGGTTAAGTATCAGGTCTGCACACCTGATGCTCTGAGTAAGATGTTGGTCAAGTATGGTGTTACCCAGCCTCCTGCAGAAGCTTAAATGCTTTGATTCTAGTTTCATTTGCTTGCTTGTTTCGGATAAGTTGTATGGTTGGATCTTGAATTTTGTTATGTTGGTGTCAAAACCTATGATAAATTGTTGTTTATGTTAAGTCGCGTCAATCATAACTCCCTCGCCTGGTAGTTAGATTAAGCTTGAACTTCTCTCTATATCGCAACCATTATTTTGGGATATAATGAGTTCAAGCTTGTCTCAAGTAAGATTTACATGTGATAGAACTAGTTGGAAATGTCCGCGCGTTGCGGCGGTATGGTTGTTGCATGATTTTTTGGGAATTCGATTTTAGTCAGTATCGGTTTGATGCGTTATGACGTAAATTAAAAAATCAAAATATAATTATTGAAAAATTTGAATAAAAGAAAACAATTACGTATATTACAAAAGTTTTTAAGACATTATATTATCCAACAAGAATAGTGAAAGCATGGGTGTTATTTATGGTCGGAAATCACTTATTACCTACATTTTACGGGGGTTTATTTTATGAATGTAGGTTAGAGTTTTATGATCATCGGAGTTAGTTTTTGGTGGTGATTTGCATATACTGAAGAAAGTTTATAGAGAAATTATCATCACAAATTACCATTTTGATTGTTATTGGGTTTTTAACAACTAATAAAAGAAAGAGAAAGAGGGATTAGTGCACAATCACAATATATAAACGACAATAAAAGTAAATGCCGATTTTGTTTGACCACGTGTATGTATTTTAGCATTTGTATTATAAGCAATCATATATTATACTTTATTGTAAAAGCATAAATAAAATAAAATAATTAAATTTTTTGAAATTTAAGCATTACTTTTCATATGGGTGTCTTAATCCATATGTAAAATTATCATTCTATCCTCCTTTCACTTTTATTATAAAAGTTATAGATAAATATTAAAATTATTAAACTTATAATAATATGCCTATAGAAAAATGTTAGTATTATAGTTATTATAAATATAAAGATTTATATAAGTTATATACTTAAATATTTAAATATAATAATATACTTAATTAAAATATTATTGAGTTATAAAAATATAATTAGTAAATATAAATTTAAATGTTAATTTATAGTATCATGAATAAAATTTAATGAAGTAAATTAAATAATATCACATTATTAAATAATATATTAATAATGTTTATTAAATACATGAAAGAGACAATGGCAAAAATGTCAAGTTTTATAAAATTTACTGGATAAATTTGCTATATTACCCCTAAAGTGTCTTAAAATTTTAATCAAATCCCTATTTTACCCCTCTTAAATGTGATGCACTCATTTGTACATGTTGCTTTAAAATTTGTATTTTTGGCTAAATTACATCTGTATCCAAAGAGATATATTATATAGTAGTATAGATACTCGAATAACTCAAGGTTTCTATAAAAAAACTATTTTTCCAACTTCACATGACATGCGTAGGCCTTGAAGGTAAGATTTTGGGTCAAGTCAAACTTGACTTATATGTTTTGAACTCGTGTTTGTATTTCGATCTGAGCTCGAGTTTGATCATCAAAAACAAGTTAGCATAACTGTATATAGAGTTGTTCAAGTAACTTGTTGCATTTAAGTCGAAAAAAACTCAGAGTAAAATCAGCTTGAGCTAGTTTTGTGCGTACATAATTTCAACACCTCTTTGACTGCCGTAAGAATTTAAGTCCTGGTGTTCAACACCATGGTTGAGAAGAAACATAGCTGTTGGGCTGTCTGTCAATAGTAACCTTTAAAGAATGAGCCAACTCGTCAAGTCACAAGCTGCTTTGAATTTAAGGCTTGACTCCAATTGGCGAAAAGGTTTGAGTTGTGAAAACCATGGCAATTGTGAAAATCTCGCTAATTATACTATCATTAGTTTTAGTAAACTCGTCTATTACACGGGTTGAAAAAATAAAATATTAATATGATAAAATTTAATAATTATAAATTGATATTTTAAGATTGATATGATTGAAAGTGCATATAAGAAATGGCTATAAATAATAAAAAAATAATAGCAACTTTTTGAAATTCCCAAAAGAAATAAATATTTGTTTTAAAACAAATCATATAAAAATGTTATTTTTAAAAATTTCCGTATTAAAAACTTGACTTTTTAAAGATACTAATTTTAAAATATTCGTATTTTAAAAATAGTTTTATGCTTTAGAAAAATTTCCAAATTTTATTATTTATGGTTTTAAAAACTTGACTTTTTAAAAATACTAATTTTAAAATATTCGTATTTTAAAAATAGATCTATGCTTTAGAAAAATTTATTATTTTATAAAAAAATTGTTTATTTAGAAATAAAATTAATAAATAGATATCTTTCTTAATTATTAAATCTAAAAAAGTGACAAATAATATTTCTAATAATTAAGGAAATTATTTAATAGGAGAGTGAGACGGAGAAATTTTGATGAAAATGATTGTGGTGTTGCAACGTGTTATCTGAAGATATTTTTTTATTAGAGTAGGAAGATTCATTTAGCAACATTGGTAGCCAATCAGTAGTCATCCTTTTATAGTTATTTGATAGATATATTTAAGGGGTTGTTTTTTAATTTCTGAATTATTAAGTGTTGAACCAATAAGAAGTCTGAACCATTAAAACGTCTAAACCATTAAGAGCTAATATATCGTTTAACTATTCAAAGGCAAATGTCTAACCATTTCAGATAAGAAATCTTAACTATTCAACATTAGACATTTTAACCATTCAGCATTAGTATAATATTTAACAATTCAAAGACAAATGTCTGAATCATTTAGACATTTGCTCACAAAACAAATAGTCTGAACCATTAAATTTTAAATCATTCAAACGTCTGAATCATTAAGAGGTTGATTCAAATGCTACGAAACAACCCCTGAAACAAAACATCTAGCATCGTTAATTAGTGTGTCGCTCTTGATCACAGGCTCGACTTTGGCCAAGAATTTTTTTGGATACCCACTTTCACAATCACACGCATCACACCCTCCAAACACCCCCACCCCACCCCACATCTCACACGCACATATAATATTTTTCTCTTAAATTTCTATATATAATTAAGTTTTTCAATGGATTTTAATTTTGGTTATACGAATTGTTAGTTCGTTTCATGTTTCTTAACTCTTACTTTGACCGTCACATAACTTTTTAATGAATTTCGAATACATCGACACACCGGTTTTTTATATCTACGCTTAAATTTTTTAAAAAGAGTCGTAAGTCTATATGTTTTTTATGTGTTTAAGCGTTGTCTTCATTTTTAGGTTTCTTAGTTGCACAACATGCGAGCAAGTTAGAAAACAAATTTTATCAGTTTCGTTCTTATAAAATTGAAACAACTGGATGACTCGAGTTGCAACGCACCGTAAAGCAGAAGAGTAGCAATTACTGGCCTTTCCATACAACACCATCACTTCTAAATAAATCCTACAAAATAGTAAATATCATATGATGAAATTTCATATCTCCCTTCTAAACTTACAAATTTCGGTTCATGCTTGTAAAGTACTACACATTCTACATCAACAACTTGTATTCTAAGAAAATATATAAGTTTTAGAGATATGTATACGCAAGTCTTTCATATACCAGGGTCAATTTATATGTGGAGAAATATGTTACCACTTGTGGCACATAAAACAGATCAGGGGCAGATACAGCCGTGACTGATGTGTTGAAGCTCGGGGGAGTTTCAATAGGCCTTCAGGTTAATTGATGAAAAGGCCACTTCAACATAAAGATGAGAAATTACAAGATGTACAAGTGTTCATATCGAAAGACAGTTTGAAGATAATCAAGCCTCCAAGTGGGAGATTGTTGAGTTTGTGAAGTCTTGATTTGAGCTCGTGTTAAAAGACAAATTAGTAGTAGATTATTTAAATTAAAGACCTGGCATGTTTTTATTTAATTGTAGCTCATTAAGATTTTCCTAAGGATTAAGTTGCAAAACCTTAGTTTTCTCTGTTTATATTGTTTATTGCACTTGTAATTTCTCACGAGTGAGACAGAAAACAACAAAAGAGTATTCTGGTTGCAGACTATGGACGTAGGTCATATCGACTGAACCACATTAAATCTCGCATGTTCATCTTGTTATTATGTTTCTCTCGTAGTTTGATTGTGTTTTGTGTGTTGATCTACACTCGGATCTCTTCAATACAAACATATAACAATCAATTCAAACTAGTTACTTTTATGCATGTTGTTATAGACTTCATGTCATCAAATTACCTAACAGAACAATTAGATTGAAACCTAACCTTAAACAATTTAAATTAGGCAGCTCAAAGTCAAATTTTACAAAAAGAAAAATATGAATTAGTGAATTATGTTTACTCCACCTAAAGATTTTTCTAAATATACATATTGATTATTTGATATGACGTAAGCTTTTTTTATATACTTACAGATTACGTTTCCATGATTTACCTTTAATCATTCTATAAACAAATTTAGACATGACATGAAACCCTAACACATATAACACTCATGTAGTTTTATATAAGTGGTATGTATGTTAGAAATTCTACATAGCAGCTAAGGTCCTAGTAATGCTAGCCTAAAGTTAATGTTAAGGGTTTATGATTTGATAACCTATAAACATAAAACATGTGAATATGATTTGAAATCTATAAACAACGAAACAAAAAACTAAACCAATAGTATGCAATTGATTTCTCTCTATAAGAGGTCTTTCAAATCTTATTTGTACTATTTTTTTTGTATAACACTGTAAATATATAATAAATTCCAATCCCTTTTTTGCTGCGTAAAGCGACTTTTACAACTTCCTTGTGTGCACCCTTTTTTGCGATGGCCGCCGCCCTCCCGTTTCCGCCTAAGGTGTCGGCAAAGGCTAGCCACCACCTTTCCGCTTCTAACTAGATCAAGGCGGTAGCCTCCTCGCATGCTTTATACCTTTTCCCCTAGATCGCCCTTCCATTTCTGACTAGATAATCGCCAAATCGACAATGTGGTTTCAAGCGTCACATAGTGCTAAAGATCAGCTTCTTGTAAGAGGTATGGACCCTTACCGTCGCTGGAACTATGCTTGCATGGGTTGCCTTGGCGACAGCAACAGAGATCCACCTAACTCCTCTGCTTCTAGGGGTTTTGAGCTTTGGGTTATTAAGGGTGGAGGCTATGGATGTCGCTGGTACTATTAGCTTTTTCTTTGTCGTTGGATGTTGCTGATTACCAACTTTGTCCACTTTCATGTTCCGACAATGAACCTCTGCTTTTATGGTTGCTGAACTTGGGGTTATAGAGGGGATCCCCCCGCCAACAGATGTAACCATGGCCGTATGTGTCTAGCTTGGTGACATCTGTCTCAATAGGCTAACTAATAACATGTTCTGATTGGAACTCCATTCTGTTGATGGCATTTGGCGCAAGTTCATTTCCATTTGAAAGGTTGTGTAGATGGTGTTGCGAATCATATTTCCTTTAGGTTGACATTGATGAACCCAAGTTCATCTGATACCATATTCATTAATCCTGCATTCATGCTGTCAAAGCTCCCTAGGCTGACGACAATTCATGTAGTTTGTCTAAGACCACTTCTAATCAAACAATAATATGTTTAAATACCGCAGCAAATAACAGGTATGATAACTAATTTATAGCATAAGTCTTACCAATGATGGATTGTTATGGTAAAGAAAACCAAAAACTAGTTTTCCAACCAAACCAAGTGAATTGATTATAATCCAAATTTGCACAGCTGCATCCAAAAACACAACACAATACTCCTCCTGTCTACTTGGTCAATTTTATATAAGAAAAAGGTTATGAATCAAGTGTGTACAAGTACATGCACATGCATTTAGAGACAACAAATAAAAACAAAATTGAGTTTCAATATCTCCCATTCAACAAGATCCTTAAGCACCACCATTTGATGATTCTTCCATTCCTTCACTTTTTTCAACTCCTTTACCTGATGACATATAGGCACCATCACAAATATGAATATTATCTGCCCAAAATAACTACTTTTTGTCCCTTACTTTTATATTGAAAATAATGCATATTTTCGTAACTCATTTAAAATTGTAAAAAAATAAAAACATAATTTAAATCATCCCATCTGTAAGTAAACTTGTCACATATATTTGAAAATTCATGCCAACTCACCTTTCTTCTTCTTGCCACCACCTTTCTTTTTTGATTTTACAGGAAGGGATAACCATCCTTTGATTTCAGGGTCATCAACAGTTTTAGTTGGCTGCAACTCCTGGAGCGTATGAGAGGTTATACGGTCTGACCCATTCGGCATGAGAAGAACCGTGAATTTGATATGTGCCACAAAGTCACCTGTGCGTCCAAATGGTTCATGTTTAGTCTGCTTTAGTTAAAGAAAATAGATCAAGGAAAAATTAAAAATATATGTTACCCTGCTTTTCATGAAGAACAGGGTATGGCTGCAAAAGCTCATGGTTGACACATTCCACTAATCCTAACCGAGCACGCTTCTCTTCCAAAGCCCTGGCAACAACCACACCATTTCAACTTGGAATAATGTATTACATAAATAAATAAATAAAGTACACATATAGAAAAAACATACCTAGATGAAAACGGCATGATTGGAAAATTTTGACTGATCTCACTGAATATAAACCGAGATGCTTTCAGTTTCAAGTGATAACTCTTATCAACTGCTCTTTTGTATATTGTTGTCTGTTTTTCATCCAACAATTTTGGCTGCAAAACCAACAAGAATCCATTACAGATTTGACTCATGACCTGTCTAACTACAAGAAGAATTAAAAGGTCTTGATAATAATTAAAATGAGTAAGTCTAACTACAAGAAGAATTAAAAGGTCTTGATAATAATTAAAATGAGTAATCACCTTGCCATCTCCTGTGCTGGTGACTATATCAATTGCATAAACCTCATTCTCCTCAAACTCAGCATCATCAACTCTGGTTTCAGGATTGGAAACACTCAATACAACTTTGTTCCCATCAATCACAAACTGTTTCAATTGATGACTAAGAACGCCTTCCACAATTTTGCAGTCATATGCAGCAGCAACCTTTTGGATGGCTTCAGTAACATCTTGGTTCTGAAACAAAAATATATAAAGGAATGAGTTGCTGTAATACAATAACAAAAAACAAACTTAAATTAATGAAATAATCCCAAATGATAGTAGCAATAAATATATACATGTTCAAGCACAAACAAATCGATAATGCAAGTCTGCTTTAAAAACCAAAAAACATCTATATTAGAGTAACCATGATAAACAACATTTGGAATGCTGTTCCACAGCTTTTAAAAAAGTTTTGATCATTAAGAGACCTTGTATCAATCAAGGTCCTTATAACTATACCAGACATGATATTCTATCAGTGTAACTATGACTATTAAGCACATCATTGGAATAACTCCATAGCCCATTGATAAACATCATCATTTAGAAACATCATGTCTCAAATCACCCAAAAGCAACACAAACAGAATAAAAAAAACCAGAGCAACAGAAGATTGAAATTAATATGATATTAATGGAAGTCTGCTTTAAAAACCAAAAACATCTATCAAAGTAACCATGACAAACAACATTTGGAATGCTGTTCCATAACTTTTAAAAAGTACTGATCATCAAGAGACCTTTTATCAATCAAAATCCTTATAATTATACAAGACACGATATTCTATCAGTGTAACTATGACTATTAAACGCATCATCAGAGTAACTCCATAGCCCATTTATAAACATCATCATTTAGAAAGATCATGTCTCAAATCACCCAAAAGCAACATAAACAGAACAAGAAAAAAAAACCAGAGCAACAGAAAATTGGGATCAATATGATATTCTGAGTTAATAATATAAATGAAGATGATTTAATTATACTGTGCATGATTTTCTATCAGTGTAACTATGACTATTAAAAGCATCATTGGAGTAACTCCATAGCCCATTGATAAAAATCATCATTTAGAAATATCATGTTCCAAAAAATCACCCGCAAAGAAATCATTAAAAAACAATGAAGACAAAGTTACACAGAAAGGGCAAACCAAAAAGGAGAAAAAACGCTTGTTAAAAAAAATATAGGCTCACAAGAAGCACACTCAACCAACTGTATTAATGAATGTGAAGAAAACACAAGATCAAGCCAGAGTTGATATAGGCAACAGGGAAAAAGAGGAGATCAAGGAAAAAAGTGACCACCTCGGCAAAGCTGCCTCGTCTAAACACAAAGTCACAGCATACAGTCAATACATAGGCCAAAAAAAGCACAATCAACCAATAGAGTGAATGATGTAGAATGTAGTACCAAACTTATTAATTTATTATACAAAAAATGATCTTTAAAATACTATGTAGGCTCACAAGGGGCACATTTAAACAATTGTGATTGCAAGAATGTGAAGAAACCCCCAAAACCAAGCGAGTGTTGATATAGGCAACAGGGAAAAAGAGGAAATCAAGAAAAGAGTGATCACCTCGGCAAAGTTGCCTAGTCTAAAGTAATAAAAAAACTAAAAAACATTCAATACATAGGCTCAAGAAAACACAATAACCTAACAAACAGAGAATAAATGTAATAACAAACTTATTATACAAGTAAAATACCCTTTACAATACTATATAGGCTCACTAAGGGCACATTCAACCAACTGTGTGAATGGATGTGAAGAAAACCCATTATCAAGCCAGCATTGATATAGGCAACAGGGAAAAAGAGGAAATCAAGATAAAAAGTGATCACCTCGGCAAAGTTGCCTCACTTAAAAACCAAGTCACAAGAGCACACTAAACACATAGGCTCAATAAACCCAATCAACCAATAAAGTGAATAAATGCAGTACAAATCTTGTTAAACAAGCAACAACTCCTTTACAAAAATAACATGCAAGTTCTGATGACATCAAAATTTTATTAAAAAAAAGCCAAAAACAGAAATGAAAATGCTTCCTTTTTCTTCTTGTACCTATAATATAGTTACTTGGTAAACCCCAAGATCAACTAAAACTTGTAAAACCAAAAAACACACTGTACAGCATTCAAATTCATCTCAAAATACTCTAAAGATATAAACAACAGAAAACAATTCAGCTACTTTACCTTCTTTCCAGGCTTTACAAGTCTTAAGGCAACCTCAGCAGCAGTATTTGCAGCTGCAATCGCATCGGCAGCTCTACCAGTTACAGGCCCTTGCTGAAGAACACGAGTATGAGCCACCACAGCAATGAATCCATCGATGTGACACCCCATATCACTGTAACCACCAAAAACAATCACTTACTCCAACTCATAAACAAAGTCTAAGCACATATACTTAGTGAGTCAAACCAACAAATCATAGTTAATCAAGATAACACTCACATTTTCACAATGTCACCTTCTTCCAACACTGTTTCATCACTAGCAAGGGGAGAGTAATGACAGACTGTGTTGTTCACAGACAAACATGTAGGAAATGCAACACCCCTTTCAATCTTCTTCTTAACATTCTTGTACATACTCCCAGTTTGCCTATATTAGAAAGCAACGATCATTACCAACATAACCTAATGCAATCATCTAGCTCATATACGAACTTCAAATCCAAAAAACTTACTCTCTGATGTACGAATCTCCCTTTTCACATATATCAACAATCTTCGCTTTGGGTTTGCATTCTGACAAAACCAACTGCAAGGCCTCTGCATGATTAAAAATTCATATCAAAACGCATCAACAATAGAGAAATTTTTACACACACACGTACTAACACCAAGAAAGATGAAGAAGAGTACTAACTGTTAACGATCTCAGCGGCCAATTTGTACTTGGTTACAACTTCTGGGGAGGAAAGATCGAGCTCCTTCTCTTCCCTTGCTTCATCGTCCGACATGCTTCCTCAGACTACAAACAAAATCAGGCAATGAATCGCAAATTACAAAAGGAAAATAGAGGATATAAAGCGATGAAATTGGGGAAATGAATGAAATTTCGATGTGGAGAAGAGTACTTACAGATGGGTTGTTAATGGATTTAGAGGGGGGATTAGGGTTTAAGGAGATGAAGATGAAGAGGAGGGTGTGGGTGGAGTGCTAGGGTTTTGAGGTCGGCGGTGATTATATAAAGTTGGTGGTGTTCGGTTACTGAGGAATTAGGGTTTCCTCACGCACATCAAATGGTTCTTCCGTAATTTTCCCCAAGCTTTAGAATACCAAATTAGAAATGTGTTAGAACACTCGCATCTCCTTTTTTATTTTTACATGAGTTACTATCTTATATAATAAGAGATGCTTGTAAGTAAACGAGCTAGAAAATTCGAATTATACTGTGTTTCTCCAATCATGGTAAACATAATATAATCTTTATAATTTTTTAATAATTTTAAAAGTGGTGTGAGTGGATGGGAAGGAAATGTAATAATAAAAGTATGAAAAAAATTTATTTAATTGACAAAAATAAAAAACTAATAATAATGTTTAATATAATTATAAAGATGTGAATGAGGGATGAATTGTGAATACTCTTAGGTTGTATGATAATATTTTAACCGGTAAGTGTCGAAGCAATAAGGTGTTTGATTGATTAAAAGACTTTGAATCACTAAATTTTAGAATAGAAAATTAGAAGGGGGTCACGGGTGTTAATTACATTGGGGTTGTAGATTAATGGTTGTAAGGATTACACTTAGAGGCTAATGCAACCAAAACGTAACCCAAAGAGCTCTAAGCATACACATGTGAAGTACTAGAAAAATTCTTCAGAAGATTTGCTATAACTCAGTGAATTATGCTAAGTATCAAATCTTTCGAATCCAGAAGACCAATTCTTCCGAAGCCAAAGATGAACTCTTCCGAAGCCAAAGATGAACTCTTCCGAAGCTGCAAAGACAAAGTTTTTCAAAACCAAGACTGATTTCTTCTGAATACAAAGAAGACATGTCTTCTCTAACATACTTTTGACAAAAGTAGAAACCCCTTTTCGTTGCTATTTCTAAAGACTCGCCAACTAGCATGAGTTGGTAAAAAGTCCATGCTTTTATCAACTGTAGATTACGGTTGTTAAGTCTGTAACTTTCGAACTATGTACATTTATCCTTTGTGAAATAGAGTAAGGTGGTGTTTGTTTTTTTGCAAAAGCTCTTCTCCACCTCTTCATCTGTACGCACACAGGCGTGGGAAGAGATTTTGAGTGCGCAGAGTGTTTGTTTTTTGGAAGACGTTTCATTAAAACCCGTCTTCCTAACGTCTGCGTGGAGAAGATATGGTGTTACCACTTCTCAACTCTTCTCAACCTCTTCTCCTTTACCCCCAACACTCCTCTCCTCCTAATTTTCTTTCATTTGTGTTAACCCTTTACCCCCACCACTCCTCTCCTCCCAGTCGGTCCGACCCTGTCTTCGGTTGCCGCCTAGCCATGCCACCGCCCTCCGACCGTCGCATCCCTCCGATCGTCGCA
>BJCM01086583.1:0-10723 GCA_018326385.1 Flaveria bidentis
GTTGCCGGTGGTGGTGGCCGCTGGTGGTGGGGGTTGCCAGTGGTGGTGGCCGCTGGTGGTGGGGGTTGCCGCTGGTGGTGGCAGCTGGTGGTAGGGGCTGCCGGTGGTGGTGGCCGTTGGTGGGGGGCTGTCGGCTGTGGTGGCCGCCGGTGGTGGTACCGCTGGTGGTTATATATATGTGTGTATATGTATAGTATATATATGTGTGTGTATGAAATTATAAAAACACACCTTCATTTATAATAAATGGCACCAACAATCCCTTTAATTACACTAGTAGTCCTTGTAAATTAAAAAGATAAATATGCCCTTGTATTTAACAGAAAAACTAACGTCAGTTAGTCTTAATACCTTAACTCGTTACAAAATTGAAACACAATACCTCAACCTGTTACGAAAAACCCTTAGTACCCAAACCTGTTATTTTGTATAAACCACATGGACCATTTGCGTAATTAACTCTAAACAAAAAGACACGATGAAATACATAATCACAACTCACAAGATATGGGCTTAAAACCATAAAAGAACTTATTATCTTTTTATATAACAATATTATACTCATTTAAAGATAAAAAAACACTCATTTTTATGATGTAATTTTTATAAGAAAATAATATCATACATAAAAATTATGAACATTTAAAAATAAGAAAACTTACAAAAAGTCAAAAAAACATTATATCTATAAACATTTTATTGAAATTTTGTTCGGTAAGTGTTCGTAAACACTTTATGAACAAGTTTATTTTCTTAATATGCACAATTAAGAAAATAAGTTTGTAAGAGAATAAGAAAACAAAAGAAATCAAAAAACCATTTAATGTGTAAGGCAAGAATAGAGAGTAACCAATTAATAGGATTCCAATCGCAGATCTATGTTCCTCGTATATAAACAGGTGATAAATACTTTATTCTTTTTTAACTTTGAAGTTTATATTCCAGAATGAGGTGGTTACAGGATGTTAAGATGGGTTGAGCGATAAAGGGAAGATATCTTGTCATTAGGATGCATCTCGAGAAGTGTGTGTGATTGATAAAACAAATGATGAGATGATGGATAATTGACAATGTTTAATTTATCATGTTAAATTCAACTACTTTTAGGATTGGTTGACACTATATAAGATGGTTATTTAAAATCTTTATGTGCGTTACTAGATTATAGATCCGTATATTATATGAATTTACAAAAGAAAATAATATAATTCATAAATTTATAAATGCTTCTTATAATTGAAACAATATATTACATATAATTATGTATCAGCAAAGGCTAAATGTTTCAAACACATATTTTTGTAGTGATTCTTTTGGTTTAACATATTATCTATCATGCGTTTAAAATTGCTATAAATGAAAATTAGGCATGTATCGTTGACTTTTGCCAAAAGATACGACTAAATAAGATATTTGAAGTTGGTTTTGTGGCTTTTCAGCCTTGTATATACAAGAATCCGTGTTTGAAATAAGACCCATTTTATATATTAATACACCATAAAATTCATAAGTTACGACCTTTGTGTATAGGTATTTCATCTGAGCGTTGCAACATAATGTTCACATCTATGAAACTCTCCCTAGTGTTAAAGCTCCTTTGTTGCCCCTTTACTTCTGCATCTGACTTCGTGCTATAACCAAATTTGTAAATAGGACTTAACTTGGTATTTGTGCATCTTTCCTATTTTTTTTTCTTGAATGTTCAAATTGAACCCAACACATGTGTCATCAAAAAATCAATATTGTTTCCTAAGTTAATAACTTGCACGGAGCAAAGGGAGACGAAGATAAAACTAGAGCAAAAAAGAATCAGTTAAAGATGCAGTAAGACAGAATCGTTGTAAGATCTGAGAAACACTAAGCAATGATCTATTGAAAATTTATTATAGTTTGTTGTGTTACGTTTATGTCATAATACATATACAATATACTTAAGATCAAAATCAAATGCATGAAACTAACCCTAAACATATTCTGACAAAGTAACATATTTAACTCCATTTTGGAGTTGAATTCGTAATTTCAACCACTATACTTACAAACCAAAACTTAACCAATCCACTTATATAAACTCTTATATTACAATATACTATTTTTCTTAATACAAAAACTATCACTAAATTTTGACTCCAGCCGCAAACGATAAACTTCATCGATGTTGAATTTTAAGTTAATCGGTTTAAATATAAAATTGTATATAGAGTCAACTTTGAGTTTATGAGTCTGATCTTTCTTATGTCTTTTGAGCTAAAAAATCAAAATATTCAATGTTTGGATTATTGAGTTATAAATGAAATCAAAGTTCTAGTCATTTGATGATTCTGTCCCATCAAAGATGATGATTTGTAGTTGTATAAAGTTGAATTTTTGTCCATGATGCAATGGTTTGTATTAGGGTTTTGGTTAGAGAGAACATGGAAGGGATAGGATGTTATAGACCCAAATTTGTGTTTTAAATTAGGGCTTTAGAGAATAAGTGGGAAAAAATTAGAAGGTTGAATGAGAGAGTGACATGTGTTAAAAGTTGTAATCTTTTATTAGGTTAGATTTGTCACTTATTAAAGCTTCAATGCATGTTATAACTTATAAAATAGCTTGCGAAATTTAGACGAAAGGTCTTCACAGAACTCAAAAATCAAATGGGTAGCATAAGATAAGATAACCACACCCAAGGAGGCAGGCGGTCTTAGGGGTTGTGAGCACTTAAGAGCCGAATTTTGCTTTTCTAAAAGAATGGAGGTGGAAGTTTAAAACAGAAAGATCGGCTCTTTAGGGGCAATGACAATCTTGGCTATTCATCACTAACCTCGTAAAAATTAATATTTTCCTCTAAAATGCTTCGTTCCAAGTGTATGAAAGCAAATTGTTAGTTTAGAGAGAAATATATAAAAAACATTGCTTCGAATAAATTTATAAAAGGACAATCGGGGTAAGGGAGGACAACTTTTTTTGGAGGAATAACTGGACATCAAGCCATGAAAGACAAACACAAAGATGTATACCATGTTGTATTCCATCTTGAAAAATAACAATCTTGTATGGGTTGTGTGTGGGGGTGGGGGGCAAAGAATGATAGTAAATGCAAGCAATTTATTTTTGAGATGACATTTGAAACAAACTCTAGATAGTGATATAAAGATCTGATCTCAATTAATTGTCAATATTGCTTTATTGAGTTCAATTAACCAATTGTGGATCGTACTACTGATATATGAATATCATGGGTGCTAATAAAGACATTGCTTTGTATTAAAAACCAGACTTAATAGAATTCTGTCTAAAGAGGCTTTAGTGATGTGTAATGTGCCCTTGGTTTTATCAGATTGCATCTTATGTGATGAGAAATAGGAAACATGTGGTCATCTATTAGTTTTTTTTCTTTTGTGACAGATATCTGGAATAATAATGTGGTGTCACTGCAATCAGCCTATTGCATCATTTGCTCCCAGATTATTGTCGCAATCTAACAAATTCCCGGTTTCACCAAAGTTAAAGACGACTATGAATTGTTGATGAGATTATGGTTCATTTAGAAGATTAAAAATGATAACATTTTCAACTGAAAACTGTATCGGTGTCAAATGTCGTGAAGAAAATAAAAATGAGCTTGTTCTGGCGGAAAAAAACAGGGCTAGATTAGAAGATGTTGATTAACAATCTTGATTTACTTTTTTTGTACTTCATAAATGTTTTGTAGTCCTTGCATCTTTCTAAACTCTAATTGCTTCTTTTAATTAATAAAAATTTTCATGTTAACAAAAGGTTAATTACTCTTGGATGTTCCTTTTTACCCAATTCAGCATCAAAGGCAGAAAACGAATACACAGAGAAGATGGAACCAAAAGAAGCAACGAATTCAGAAACCCTAACCCTAGATCACAATCATCAAGAACAAGATCATCAACGCAATGAAGGTAATAGTGATCCAACTATTAGAGAAACGGAGGATTCGTTGTTGTCATCGTCGTCTTCATCCGTCAGTCAAAAGGATATTCTGAGAGCAGTGGAGATGGTTGAGAGGGACTCCATCGCCATTTCCGATAGCTTTTCATCTCTATTCGCATCTCTCCGTGTGGCTCTCTCCGAGGTACCCTAATTCTGCAACTAAAGCTTAAGATAAAAGTTATATCGAGCCTAAGCCACATATAAACCCTAAAGCTCAACTGCCGTTAGCATAATGAGATTGGATTTCTTATAGAAGATTTTTGTACACTGCCATGAGCAATTAAGTATTGAAAATCAAGTTGAAGTTTATATGTATCATTTGATTCATTCCCCTGCCCTGACAAACCATGAATTTGAAGTGTAAATGATGAAAGCTGAAAAATTGCAGTGTAGGTGACTTCATTAACTAGTTCACAGGATAGTTGTGAGATTGTTTTTCGCGTGTTGTAGGTTACAAGCCGTTCAGTTGATCATGTACAATGCTTTAGTGATGCTGCTGGTCGTCTTCAAGAATCTGGTAATTGACAAATTTTGAATTGATTTCTGTATGTACAAATTTTCATATGATTTAACTTTAGAGAAACGTTAAAAGTAGATGAATTGAATAACTTTAAAGTACTTTGTGATGCCTAGTTTCTTAATGTGGATTTTGCAGAATACAGTGGTGGTATGACGGTATCTTGATTTTTTTATAGCTATTGGTGGCATTTTTATAGATTATATGTGAAGAGGATTGTAGTGCATCTTTTTGTGTGACGACAGTATTTTCCTTGACTAAAGATGAGTATTAAATGGCCAAAGCAAACCTCAAAATTATCTTTAACTTTGATCCCCATTATGCATTTATGGAGGTGCTATGATTCTTTCATTCATTGACATTTTTATGTCTTCTCTAACCATAAAATGTAGTAAGGATTTTGATCAAAACTGAAAGGGGACCCTTTTCACCTAGTTATGTGGGTTGTAATTGTTTTTTAAGAGATTACTTATAAATCATGTTTATTTCATCATCACTAGTGACGACTGACGACTCATGACTACTATTGATCACATTGTGGCAATACCTTGCAGCTCTGGATTCTGCAACGAAAGGGAATCTGTACATAAACTCATGTCTTAGGTATGTACTCTATTAGTATTTTTCCATTGTTCTCATGAGCATCATACTTGGTTTTTTAATTGTAAACAAACCATGATTGTCGTGGAATTGCTACAGAAAAAGAACACCATATTTTTCTAAGAATGCATAATTTTGTACAAATGTGGAGTCCTTGATACCAGTCCTTGCAAAGTGTAACATTTTCTAAGAACCAAGAAGCCTAGTATGACGTTTGTAATGGTTTAATCATGTTTAACTCCAATACAACTACATAGTAAATACCTTATAGCTGCTGACATTACGTTTGGACCACTCAAATAATTGAACCCGTATGTTGCAGATTAAATGAGGAAATGAGGGGTATAGACACTCTAGCTATGCAACTGTATCCTTAATCCTTTTAATTCTTATATTTTTTTGGTCTTATTTTCTTTTGAGTGAATGCTATACACAATATCTTGAAGGAGATTTTCTTGACCCTTGCGAAGAAAAGTGTTGCGCAGAAATGTTGATGCTTTGGATACTGCTGTGAATAGCCTTGTCCGTCTTCATTGATGATCACTTGGTTAATGTATTCATCGTTTGTGATTCAGGTGTGGGTTGTATTGATTTAATCATGTTTTAAACAGACCCATTTTGTGCTTGAAGAAAGGATTCTGTCTTATGATAGAATCATTGTTAAACACCATTCATGTTTCTTGTTTATATCAAAGAAAAAACGCTAGAAATTAAACACTTGAGTTATGAAGCAGGAATAGAAATGTTATGAATTTATGATCAACTGAATTCATAATCTACACCAAAAACCTATAATGGATTTTGGAAATTGTCAAGTCACCCCCGAAAACCTTTATAATTTCACATATTCGCGAGATTATGATTTTCACACAAAGTCATTTGATAGGGTAACAATCATTCCCATTTGATTCTTAACATATGATGTTAGTCATGTCACCATATTCAATCGCGTTTTAAAAAATCTCGTGTTTAAGAGCAAAGTACAAGCGTAGTTATCCTGAGCCTTTAATAGCTTTCATTAATATCTGTGGTAGGGTATGGGGCCCTAAAACACACGAAAAATATATTAAGTTGAAAAAAGTATTAAACTAAAAGATGCAACAATTATTCATTAGCTTGATTCCGCACATATGTTAACTAAAATTCAAACAACAATGTTACTATATTTGAAACCACCTTTCATTCGAGTCACCTTATAAGTTGTGAACATCGATTATTTCATCTCATTTTTAGTGTATAAGTGCATTGAACCGCTTCCTTTTCCTTTCAAATACACGATTGTACAAGAAATGGAAAACACAATTAGTATAATTGTTTAACATGCAGAAGTGAAGAGTTAAAATGCCTCATCACTAAACTCACGATGCATCTGCGATTTGTGAGGAGAGAATTTCCTCGAAAAATCAATTATCTCAACACTATAATCTACTTGTTGATCTGAATCACCAACCTTTAAACCTATTTGATCATTATCGTAAAATTTTATATTAATAAATTAAAAGTAACTTTTAATATCTATAGTTAACTTAAACAATAAACAGGTTGTGTGAAATGAAATGCCTTAAATTGATCACTTTACTCAAACATCATAAAATAGCCATAGGATGACATGAAACAATGTAAGCAGCAATCATTTTACTCAAACGTAAAAGGCAAAAAATATAGTAAATGTTCCAACCTCCTTGTCCCTCCCAATTTGGCAGCAGAAGCATTCTCAGCTCTCGAAGAAGATGAAGCTATCGAGATACGAATTAGGAGCTGCTTTTCCGGCCAAGAATGCTCTTGATTACGTTTTGCATCTTAAATGTTGATCAAAAAGAAGACCATCATTAACACATGTTAAAGGTAATAAGCTCTTAAGAAATAAATTTCAATACTATACAAGGTGTTATTTCCGTGCGAAATGTACGAAGTTACATGGTGGACTTATCACGCAAGAACAAAGTAATAATTATGCAAGACGAATAACATTCGTGTGGAATTATCATGCATAGATGAAATTATCACGCAAGAATACCTTTTTGTGTCATAACTCCACATTTGCGTGATAATTTCATCTCTTTGTAATTAATTATTACTCTCGCATAGATGAAAATATCACGTAGTTTTTGTGTACTTTTGTTTGTTATTATGTTTTTTTCAATATTATTGTGTTTTTCTAAAATAATGAATTCTAAAAACATATAGTAATTAAATAACATTGTTGTGTATCTCTAGTATGTAAAACACAATAATAAATTAAAAACTAATAAATCTAATATATAAAAAATAATTATAAATAACACAATGTCTCATTGTGATTTTTTGATAGTCATTGTTTTATCTTGAACTCTATGAGCTTTAAAAATTGATTAAATAACATCATGTTGTACTTTTAATTGTAAAACATAATGATGAATAACAATAAGTTTATATAATCTATATAAAATGATAAAAATAATATATTGTGTTATCTTCAATATTATACGTTGAAAAAATACATTGATGAAAATATATTATTATGTATTTTTAATTGTAAAAAAATGATAAATAACAAGTTTATATGGTCTATAGAAACAATGACAAAAATAACATAAAATGATCTAAAACATAAAACATAATGATAGATACATATAACAAATAATATAAAATATATGACACAATAAATTAATATTTGACACAATGAACGTATAAGATACAATGAGCTAACTTATTAGACACAATGATCAAAATGCCCTTATCTTTTAAACAATAGAATAACATGTGTTAAGTCCACATGTTATTCGGTCAACCCTTATCAAAATGCTCGTATAAGGGGCTGTTTGTTTGGGTCTGACCCGGCTGACTGGCTGACTCGATCAGCCGGTCAACCCGTTTGATACGCTTGAAATCAGATCTGACCGGGTCCTTTTGGTCTAACCCGGACCTGGATTTGAAACATGCTGACCAAGACCTTGAAGGGCCGACTCGGCTACACCCGCCTTCACACCTGCCATCCGCCACCGCGCGACCCCTTTGCGAACGCCCATCCTCACTGCGCGACACCTTTGGTGGTTGTGGTGGTGGAGGCCGGTGGTGGTCGGGAGGGGATGTATAGAAGGGGCGAGAGAGATGGAGATGGTGACGGTGGTGGTTTGGCGCTCCCTCAAGGTGGCCGGCCGGTGAACCTCCACAACCTTATCCTCCTCGAAAACTTCAAACTCGCAAACTTCTTCATCTTCGCCAGAAATGGTGGTGGTGGTGGTGGTTCTGATTTTGATTGTTTGTTGGAGATAAAGAAGACGGTGTATAGGGTTAAGTTCTTTGCAAAACTTGATTTATTTTCAGAACCAATAAAACCTATAACAATTATTGATTAACTTGATCAATGGTTGTGATTAAAAATGATGATTTTATAGCTGTTACCCATTTCAGGAAGAATTAGTAAAATGGTATAATTGTAAAAATATTTTATCTCTCTCCAATTACTTGTTAAGTTAATTAATTAGTTTGTCTTATTATTCCTCTCTTTATCCTCTCTCTCAACTTTTCTCTCCCATCTCTCATTTTTACAAAATATAAACCTATAAAAAAATTCAAAATATTATTCAATATATCACATGTCTTTCTAAGATCATAAATTAATGAATCAAAGAAACTCAAGTGATTTACATATGTGTAAATTAGTATCGTTTCTAATATATATTTATAAATTACATATATGTATATTATTGAATTTTCAATTTATTATACAAACATCATCTTTAAAAGAAACATGGTAAATTCTTAGTTGTTTTGCACCAGATCAACTTAATGTATGTAACTAATAAACAACAAATATTATAACTTAACTTACAAAGATGATAGCATGTTACATATATGTTAGTTTTTATTATGTATTTTACAAATCCGAGCAATTAACATATATAGAAGTAAGTGTAATTTGAAAGATATCTGTTAACAGTATGCTGGTTACATGTATGTGAGTTATGATATTAAATTTACATATATGTAATCGAATTTATGTATACGTAATCAAATTTACACAACCAAACAAAAAGATAACCAAAACTTCATTGAGATATCAATGATTTACATATACGTAATAGAAAATTGAATTTTTCGTTAACTATACGTACACAAGCTTACACATACATTTACATATACGTAAATAAGCTTACACATACATTTACGTTTACATAAGTCTGTATATATATATGTAGTTGTAAAACTTCATAATTTTCAAAAGTTTATACAGAACGTAAATTCAAATCATACATGAAAGAACAAACCTTTTTAGAATTATTAAACATACAACTTCATGACCGATATCATCTTCATCGTCGTCATCATCATCTTGTTCAATACAATCATCTTCACAGCAACTTCGTCATCAATAACAACTTCAACAACCATTTGATCTACATGATTTTGAATAGAATCACCAACCAAATTAACCGTTGTATCAATATTTTTACGAGAAGGCATTATACTGCAAATTGAATTGTATTAATTGCACAACATGGTATGTAACTAAACAATAATATATACTAACCTGCTACAATATTCGAATTTATAAGTGAATAATCTGCTATATTATAAACGAAATTTGACTCGGTTTGATAGTCGATTGAAAAAATATCTTCAATTCAAAAGCTTGAAAATTTTGCTTAATGTATAATAATACTGATTTTCACCAGATTTTTTGATTTTGAATGTGAGGATTTAATGGGGGGATTTTGGTGTTGAAGATGATGAAACGATGAATGTGGACCAAATTTTAGGAAGATTGTAAATCTTGTCAAAATTAGATATTTGGAACTACTATAATTAAAATGAGTGATAAAAGGAAAATGATTAATTCATAAATAAAACATGACCTTAATACCCTTTATTAATAAATTAAAATAAAAACAAAACTATATTAATCAATGGTTAAGATTAGTTCTTACAGTTCTCACGATCTTTAAGAGTTCTGAAAAGATCCTGACCCTATAAATATATATATATATAAGGGGGGTTCAAATGAGAACCACTGAGAACTCTAGGAACCAATCTCAGCCACTCATTTTTTATCACATGCAAATCACATGTCATTTCTCTTTTTTTTAAACGTTCGTAACTTTTTTCACGACATCATTTTTACAAAAAAAAATCACCATAATATTCAGTATTTTTTATCTTTCCAACGCCTACCATATTGATATACTTTTCTAAAAAAATCGTACATTTGTTGTTTACATATGTGTAAATCTAGTTATACACATGTGTAATGCTGGATTTACACATGTGTAAATCCGATATTACACATATGTAAAACGAATTTCGTTAAAAAAAGGGGAAATTTTTTTATTTTTTATAAATTTTTTATATTTTTTTTATGAAAGAGGGAAAGTTGGGGAACATTTTTGTGTTCTTATTTTTTTATTTTTATGTTATTTTTTTATTTATAAAATTTTTAAATATGTTTTTGTTAATTACAATTTTGCCATTAAGAACTAGTGGTTGAGATTGGTTCCTAGAGTTCTCATAAAAAAAGCTAGTTCTTATTTGATCCCTCCCCTATATATATATATATATATATATATGTATATATATATATATATGTATATATATATATGTATATATATATAAGTATATATATATATATGTATATATATATATATGTATATATATATATATGTATATATATATGTATATATA
>BJCM01086584.1:0-13511 GCA_018326385.1 Flaveria bidentis
TGCTGAGCAGCAGGAGGTGATATGGATGTGGCATATAGATGAGCTGGACAAGTATATTTCAGATATTGAATAAGTTCCTGTAATGCAAATAGAAATGTCAAAACATATAAATCTTCATGTGTGGTTTCATCTGACAGGATCTAACTTATAGTTGATATTAGCCATGAGCAAAGAAAGAATAAGGTAAGTAAACATGCAGAAGAAAGGGATATATAATCAGAAGCTTAGCAGCAGCAGTATTAATATTTTGTTGAAGGATGCACATGCTTAGAGTGGTAAATTTGACCCACTTTTCTAAGAATGGATCCCTTTGGGTTATGTATTATCTCTTCATTTTTAAAGGGTGGGTCATGTCTTATCTCTTCCTTTTTAAATGGTGAACTATATATTATCTCCGATAGGTCAAATGGGTTAAGCTCAGGGATTTCACTCAAAAGAAAACAAGTCAAATGGATTGAATGGGTCAAACAGGTCAAAAGCCATCCAAAGTGAATCGAAATGCTGAAATGAATATAAACTTCATATTGTTTTATTAAAGAGTCAGTTTTGGTAATCATATTTAGCCATTTATTAATCTACAAAATTCACAGAAAATAGGTAAAGAAAGTGATTGTATGTTGGAACACCCAGACAACCCAGACTTAAAAAATGACCCCATTTTATCTGTTACCGCCTATTTTTTCATCAATTTAAAAAAATTGGGGTACATGAGTAAATCTACAAGTCTAATCTAACCATATAAGAGGAAGAAAATACCTCATAATCATATCTTAAATTTCTAAAATAAACAGATACTGAGATCAAGTGTTCTTATTTCCTTCCTCTCATGGACATAAGACAATACATTTTTTTGTTTAGAATCTTGGTCTTCTAGTTTCATGGATGACAAGGACGACGATGTGGATTGTGTAGAGTTTGATGAAGGATCAACTTTAACAAAGCTCAAAAGTTGAGCAGGTCAAGCAACAGCAGCTATGGTTTGTTTACAGTATGACGACTTTAGCTTTGGTCAGGTTAGAGACATTGGTATTCATAGATGTTGGTCAGCTTTGGGATCCTCCAAACCTCAGATCAAAACTGATGATTACTATGCTGATGGATAACTACTGAGGAGTGAGGACAAGACACTGAAAAATAAATATTGAAATTATGAGGTCGACCTATGAATCTAGGCTTAATTCATCAGGTAGTTACACAACTTGGGGATCAAGTTATTAACCATCCAACTATTATAAATATACATCTCATGTAATTGTAATAATATACTATTAATGTTGATATTGTAAATCACCAAAATCTCTTTAATCTAGTCATGGGCGTAGCTCCATTAAATTAATAGTAATGAGCATGGAAGCATCAATAAGGGGATCTCACATAGATAAAACACCCTTGCTATATAACCCACCCACTTACTAGAAATACACAAGAAGAAAAAATGCCAAGAAAATGCCTCTCATGTGATGTTATGGCATTTCAAAAGTGATAAACTAAGAACAAACCTTGGATCCTGCTATATAACCACCACATGATCCGAATGATTTTGTAAAAGTTCCCATCATTAAGTCCACATCAGCAGTATCCACACCTAAAAGCTCACACACACCTCTTCCTGAGTTCCCAATTGCTCCAATACTGTGAGCTTCATCCAAATATACATATGCCTGTTACATAGCAGAACAAATTAAGATTCCAATAATTGCACATGGTGAACAAGAATAGAAGTGAAAAGATTTGTCATTCAAACAAAGGGACTTCACATGGAAATAATATTATGCAAATGAATAAAAGTGCCTACATTTCAGACTCTTTAAGTGAAAATGAGAATCCATGTCCAAGTTCCAACAACCATGATATAGAATAAACTTCATCTGCAATGTAAAACCAACATCATTTTCCCACAAAAAATGCATCACCTTGTATTTTTTACATATTGAAACAATCTCAGGGAGCTTGCAAATTTCTCCTTCCATGCTGTATATCCCCTCCACAACAACAATGATTTTCTTCCAAGGTCTATGTGTTCTTGGTTGACCATGAGCAATTTGTTCTCTCAATAAATTCTCTAAATGGGAAGGTGCTACATATAAAGTATGGTAGTAAATAATTAAAAATTAAATATGCAGGGATCTCAGTGGACATTTAAAATAGGAAATACTATGAATTCAATCAACATGTGTAAACTTACTGTTATGTTGAAATACTCTGATTGTAGCACCTGATCCTCGAGCACCATTCACAATAGAGTTATGGTTCAAAGAATCACTAATTATTAATCCTCCCTGTGGACATTCATGAAAAATATGAGAAACTTAAACATGTCACTGGTATTAATGTTCAAAAAGCAGGACATACTTTTCCAATCAAGACAGGAAGGATAGCGGAATTGGTGACATAACCCATTCCAGTAACTAAAGCAGCTGGTTTCCCAACAAAATTAGCCACCGCCTCCTCCAATTCAGAATGTAGTGCTGCAGTTCCTGAGTTCATAAAAATAAAAAAAGGTAACAGATTATGAACTCCATTCTCATTTGATGATAAAAACTATTATAAGTAGGATATTGAACTAGAAAACTACCTCCATCAGCACGAGAACTACATGTGCTTGCAAAGTATTTCTTCAAAGATTGAATTACACGGGGCGTGCAGTATTCATCTGCAGCAGCAAATCCAAGGTAGTTATATGATCCCAAGTTAAGGCACCTACTTACTTTTGTAGTCCGCCTGCAACATATATAAATTTGCCAGTTTAGGACGAGTTTTGAGGACTTTTTGCAGACTGAAATGGAATATATCATAACATGATCTAACATTTGGATATTAAGGTGGAACCAAAGCATTATGCTAAATTTCAACTGCAAACTCAGGACCCATATTCAAGCACTCACTTGAGTGTCTTGTTATAATCATTGGAAACACGCTCCAGCACATCAAACCAAGCATCAGGGGGGCTAGATATAGGTCTCCCAAAACAATCCTACATGTACATACATATTAGAAACAAAATTAAACATTTAACTTTTTGAGGTAAAACATTTTAATGGGGTTAACATGAAAATCAAGCACCCAAAATACCTTCATAGAGCTTTACTACAGAGGTTAAAGAGTGATGATGAAACTAAATTGGTGAGGCTGAGATAGGTATGTTGAAGTCTTGAAGACAGTGAACTAACTTCGATTAGGAAAAAAAAACAATGCTCATTGATTTGGCTTTGGTGCTTTCTGCTTTCAATGTTTAATTTCATGGACAAATCATTGAAGGATTGAAAGGTCGTTTGATAGGTTTCCAAGTTCAAGTCAAGGTGTGCAGACAGTTATCCTCCTCATAGAGTCATAGTGTCTTTGGTGGATGTGAATGAAAACAAAAGCAATATTGTTCATATAGTGTTTTCTTAAAAATGACAGTCCATGTGTGCTAATCTTAAAATTGGATCCTGTTTTTATAATAATCGACCTGTCCAAGCTTAACAGTAAAAAGAACCCTTAACTATAAAAAGAACCCTTAGCTAAAACCAAATTTGGAAATCAACACCTAGTTCTAAGGTGAGTAAGACCTCTTTTTAACAACCAACTCACACACCAAATAATCTACTCCTAATTCTGCACCACTTGTTCAGGCTTTAAACCCCCACCAGTTAGATTAAGTGTACACTAGATCCCCTCGCTAAAGCAATAACACTTGCACGTAATTTGGTTGCGTAAAACTTACAGATGCAAGTTTAAGTTCACACAGCAAGATTTACACTCTCAGCTCCCATTTCATGATTTCCATATCATAAATCACAGCTCATTAGCTCAATATGCACACGAACAAAGACTTCTTTCTATATGCATGCACATACACTCATAAACATGCATATTCCATTTTGATTGATTAAACTACACTTTCAACAAGTCCTTTACGAATCACCAAACCAAATCAACCAGGTAAAACATTCCAACCGCATCATTTGAGTAAACAAATCACACAAAACCACAAACAGACGAAAACGACCACACCTGAATACGAAGATACAACCGGCGAATGTAAAAATCCTCGAGCCCTAGGCAGATCGGCGCATAGCCCTGACAACACACAGCATATTGCGATATTGATCATTCACACATCCACTAACAACAATTTCAGTTAAAACTTGAAAAATCAAACGAAAACAGGAAGATGTGATGCACCTGGAGGTTGTTGTCTTTCCACCAATCGAAGAGATTACGGAAGAAATCACGTAACTGACCGAAGGCAAAGAGTAATCCGTAACTGAAGTAGGTTGTTAAGGCGGTTAAGTAGGGAATGGTGATCATTTTGATGAAGTAGGTGTTGTTGTTTACTTGAAGAATGAAGAATGAAGAATGAAGATGATCGGAGATCGGAAGTTCACCGGAGAAGTGAACGCCGCTGATGGAGATATTATTATGTGTGTCATGTATGGATAGGAGGAAGATGAATATTCTGCCATGAAAGTCTTAAATCATGTATCAAGTCGATGACCATTGACCATAGGGCAGAACTTTTGGAGGGGAATGAAAGAAAAAAAATATTATGTTTCAAAATTCTTTTTACCTTAATAAATAAATTTATGAGAGATTAGTTAAGCAGAAAGAATAAATAAGAAAGAAAAAGATTAAAAAATAAAAGAAAACGAAAAAATAATTGTTTTTTTATTCTTCTTAAGTAAACTCAGGAATACAGCGTGTGAATAATTCGTAAATAGTTTGATTGAAAGCTTATTTACGTTTGTTCATTTATCGATAAACGAACACGAACAAAAAGTTAAAGCAGTGATCAAGAGGCGACATGTATTTGGCCTAATTCTTTGGATGTGTTATAGGTGTTGTTGTAGATCAAAAGTTTGAAACTTCAAATCATGTAATAGAAGATTACAAGAGGTGAAAGTGTGAAACTATTATGAAAAGAACGTGGTCAAGTGACATCAAATTTTTCTTTCTAGTTTCTAGAAGAACATATATAATGCATAAATTTTAAAAGACATCAATCTTTATTTATGACTGACATCATTGTTTTTTGAAAGAAAAATACTTCCTCATTCCGCATTGGTTTTTAAAAAAATATATAGGTATTTTTGTAAGTTAAAAAAGTAACTAAATTTTATATAAAGGTTTAAATAAATGTTATTGTCTTAGTTGCATAAATTATACAAATACTTGAATTAAAAACTCAAATCCCTAGTCCATTTACATTTTATATTACCTATTTATTAGAGCATTCAGAGTTTGTTCTTTAAATTTATGTAAGTGTATTGACTATATTATATGGTATGATTATAAGTGATTGTGAGTGAAAAATATGATAATTTTATTGTTCAACTTGTAATCTTGGGAAACACCATTCAAAATCCTATATGTTTTTAATATATTGTAAGTGATTTTGAGTGAAGATTAGAGAAAAAATAATGATAAAGATATAAAAATTATTATTTAACTGAAAAAGTAGAGAAAAAGTAGTGATTTTTAATGTAATTATATGAATAAAGATGTAGAATTGGTTGTTAATGCTCTTAATTAGTTGTACTAGTTGCAACAAAACACGTTGAATATCCATTGGTTTATCGTTTATTGAAATTAACATTAGCTATATTGATTGTAATCACGTGTATTAACAAATGTTTTTGTTTAATAAAGTATGTAAAAATGGTTTTACGGTTTTTGTATTTACTATATTTAAAGCCAATTATTTAAAAAATTATCATTGAAGATGTGATGGGTTGGTTTCAAAACATGAAAACTTGTAAGGAAATATTATAATTTTTTTATTATTTTAATGATATTGTTTTTTATAGCAACAACGTCTTTTATTTGTGATCCGACCTGACATTGGACTAACCCGAAAACTATGACGTCTTGGTTATTAAAATTCAAAAACAGTAAAATACTACACCATACGAAGAAATTTCCGGTTCCGTCCTCGCCCAATTAGGTGAATTGGTAACTAGACTAAAACCATTCAATAAAAATCATATAAATGTGCCTTGTTTTTGACAATTTACAAAATTATATTTTTCATTTCATTTATTTAATAAAAAATTAAAAACAGTAAGCATTTAGCAACTTAAGTTATTTTTCATTTCTATCTTTTATATATTAGAGTTAGACTAGTAAAAATAAAACATACAATTAATACTAACTTATTTAACAAGATTGGTGGAGCTTCAACCGCCCTTGTCACGTGTCAACATTGGATTGGTTCAAATTTTTTTTATATTTTTCTTCAACTTTAACCACTCTCAAATAATATAATTCTAGGATGCTGACACCACTAAAGCTTTTACTCACTTTGTGATACATGAACTCTAGAAAAAGAACTAGCCAACCAAAACGAAAGTATGCTTATTCCGTGCATAGATATAGATTCATTATTCGTATCCGGTCCAGCCTCACAACCCTTCGTGGGTTGGTATAGTCTTGTTTGGTAAGATGGAATTTGACAAAGAAAAAAAAAGTACTCGCCCCGGCCAACAAAGACCGTAATTACATAGATAACTGCTCTTCCACTTCTCCGTCTTTAAGGTAAACCGTACGACGGGTGGAAATAAAGACGACCTCGAGCAAAATAAATGGGTGCAAAGCAAACTTTCGTTTTAATGTAATCTAATAATTCGTATTTGTTTGTACTGGACATATGATTGATATGTAAACATCCCAAAATCCTCTTTCTTTCTACACTGTCATGTTTACAATGGCATCCATGCTTGATACATAAACATCCAAGGGTTGATAAGAGGAATTATACAAAAAATCATACCAAGATTCTATAACGAATAGCATATAAATATTTACTGGTATTTTGTCCTCCAACAAAAACATGCCTGATATTTAAAGGAGTTGATGATTTTGCCGGAGCGAAAATAAAAATAAAAATAAGTTCTCACTTCATCTTTACTTTATTTTCTTCAAGTTGTGACTTTTTGGGTTCAGCTGGAAAGTATTTAATACCCACCATGTCTCCAACCGTATTTATAACCTGATGAGGACATTTTGTTACTTCAAGTACATGGTGAAGTGTTAAAACAACTACTTGTAACAACGATTTCCCGACCGTATGCATGATGGCATGAGCTTATTGCAACTAAAGGTGACGGGTCAAACCCGTTTATTTTGCCACCTATAATAGCACGAGCTTATGAAGCCCACATATAGCATACTATTATGGATCGAAACCATTGCAAAGTATGGGATTTGTCCCACATCGGTTGTATGGCCATCTGATGTGGGGTTTATAGGCCAAATGGGTTTCCTCATCCATCAAACTAGTCTTTTGCGTTGAGTTCTTTTATTTGGTTTGTAACAGTGGTATTAGAGCCAACCTTGGAGTGGTGGCTTTGGAGTTGTGACCAACGAGACTAGTATTTTGAGTTGATTTTTTTCGTTTGGTTTGTAACACATACTAATTATACATATGAGGTAGGTCTGGTTTATTTTTCATCTCTAATGTCAAAATGAATGGCTTAACAAGAAAAATGTCAAATTAGTCAAAAATTAAAGTGGTCCAAAATATGCTACATCATAATTTTTAAAAACATAATTTTGTATAACTTTATAGAGAAGTGAACCGTTGATTTGGGTCAAGCAACCTGACCCATCACCTTTCAATAAAATTTTTCTAGGTGAGTTTGAAAATATTTTGGTTTATAAATAGTTCGCTGGTTGGTCAAACGGACTCAACAAACCCGTTGCTTTGATAAGTAGACTCAAGCTATTCTGGAGATGCAAGAAGCAAACTCCACTCCATGGATTGTTTTTCATTTTCTTTTTCTTTTTTAATAATTTAACAATATTTTTTTTCTCTAATAACTTGTAATATTTTAATTTTCTCTAAAAAAATCTAAATACACCATTTTGTTTACTTTTTGTTGCCGGTCCGACATAAACTTTATTGAAAACCAAGTTGTAAAAAAAATACTTATTCTGATAATTACTCGGTACAAAGAACTAAATAATGAATCTAAAAGAGCTAACACTAATGAAATGATGTAGACAAGAAAGCTCACACAAACACATTATATAACAGTTAGGTTGTTACCTCTAAGGCTTTGACCATGTCTTCCCATGTATGAGCAGCAGAAATGCATATACGTGTTCTAGATAACAGCATAGGGGTGGCTGGGAAACCAACCATGACAACAGCCACCTGTTGAAGTAAATAGAAGTCAATTACAAAAAACAATCTCCTTGCAGAAACATAGTTTATAGAATATAAAAAAATAATATATAACATACATTCCGTTTGAGACACTCTCTTAAAAAAGCAGGGATTTTTGCAGGATTATAAAGCATTATAGGTGAGTTGTTATCCCCTAAAACCTCAAACCCCATTTTCAGCAGTTCTGATCTAAAATAGTTGCTGTTCTCACGAATTTGAGCAAGCTTCTGAGCACCTATATAAAAAAAACAATAAATATCAACTAGTTCTGGTCAATGTGGACAAAATGCTGTTTTAGAGAGTAAATTGTAGGAATAAGATATATTTTATAGGCATTATATGGACCTCGACTAGAGCCATCCTCCCCAGTAATGACCTTTATGGCAGATATAATTTGCTGAGCAGCAGGAGGTGATATGGATGTGGCATATAGATGAGCTGGACAAGTATATTTCAGATATTGAATAAGTTCCTGTAATGCAAATAGAAATGTCAAAACATATAAATCTTCATGCGTTGTTTTATCTGACAGGATCTTGTTTATAGTTGATATTAGCCACGAAAAACACGAAAGAAATGGTAGGCAAACATGCAGAAGAAAGTGATATATAATCAGAAGCTTAGCAGTAGCAGTATTAATATTTTGTTAAAGGATGCACACACTTAGAGTGGTAATTTTGACCCGCTTACCTATAAATGATAGTTTTAGTTATGTTTTATATCTTCTTTTTTGAACAGCAGGTTATGTTTTATCTCTTCCTTTTGGAATGGTTGGTTATGTTTTATCTCCAACAGGTGAAATGGGTTAAGCTCAAAGATTTAAGCTAAAGAAAACAAGTCAAATGTGCTAAATGGATCAAACAGGTTGAAAACCATCCAAAGTGAATCCAATTGTTGAAATAAATATAAGCCTTATATTGCTTTATTAAAGAGTTAGTTTTCAGAATCATATTTAGCCAATGATTATTTACAAAATTTACAGAAAATAGGTAAAGAAAGTGATTGTAGGTCGGGACAACCAGACCTTTCCAACCCAGACTAAAAGATGACCCAAAATGATCTGTTACCTGCCCCGCTTATTCTGCCATATTTACTCATTGTTGATACATTGATGTCAAATTTCATCAATTCAAACAAAATTGGGGTACATGAGTTAATCTACAAGTCTAATCTAACCATCCAAGAGGAAGAAAACACTTCATAATCATATCTTAAATATCTAAAACAAACAGATACTGAGCTCAAGTGTTCTGCTTTTGCTTTGAACACTCATACCAAGCTAATTATTAATGAAAATAAATTTGTTAGCTCACCAAACTTCCCCTCAAGGACATAAGACAATACGATTTTTGGTGTAGAATCTTGGTCATCTAATTTCATGGGTGACAAGGACGACGATGTGGATTGTTGAATTGTAGAGTTTGATGAAGGACCAATTTTAATAAAGTTCAAGAGTTGGTCAGCTCAGGTGTGACAGCTATGGGTTTTTCACACTATGACAACTTTAGCATTGATCAGCTCAGAGACATTGGTATTCTTAGATGCCAGTCAGCTTTGGGATCCTCCAAAACTGATCTTATGGGAGATGATCCTATACACTCACAGATCAACACTGATGAATTCTATGCTGATGGATAACTACTGAGGACGAGACACCGGCAAATAAATATTAGAGTGATGAACTCAACCTATGAATCCAGGCTTAGTTCTTCAGTTAGTTACACAACTTGGGAATCAACTTATTAATACTAGTCCAAATATTATAAATGTGCATCTCATGTAATTTACAATATAATATTGATCTTGATATTGTAAATCAACAAAATCTTTAGTCCACTCATGGATGTAGCCCCATCAAATTGATAGAGTGTACCATGTTATATAGTGTATTCTTATTGTTCTTGTGTTTTCAGTTGTCTAGCTATTGCTACTCATTGGTGCCATGCTTCTCCTAACAAGGAAACAACAGTGGTAGTTGCAAAGATGATACTGATGAGCACTGAAGCATCAATAAGGGGATCTTGCATGGATAAAACACCCTTGCTATATAACCCACCACTTTCCATAAATACACACCAAGAAAAAAATTCCATGGACATGCCTCTCATGTGCTGTTATAAAAGTGATGAAATAAGAACAAACCTTGGATCCTGCTATATAACCACCACATGATCCAAATGATTTTGTGAAAGTTCCCATCATTATGTCCACATCAGCAGTATCCACACCTAAAAGCTCACAAACACCTCTTCCTGTTTTCCCAATTGCGCCAATACTGTGAGCTTCATCCATATACACATATGCCTGTTACATACCAGAACATGTTAAGATTCCATTAATTGCACATAGTGAACAAGAATAGAACTGAAGAGATTTAACATTCAAACACAGGGACTTTACAAGAAATAAGATTATGGAAAAGAATAAAAGTTTCTACATTTCAGACTATTAAGTGAAAATGAAAAGCCAATTCCAAGTTCCAACAACCATGATATAGAACAAACTTCATCTGCACCATAAAACCATGATATAGAAAATCCTAAATGAACTCAAACAGCATGCGTTGACTTACTGTTATGTTGAAATACTCTGATTGTAGCACCTGACCCTCGAGCGCCATTCACAATAGAGTTATGGTTCAAAGAATCACTAATTATTAATCCTTCCTGTGGACATTCATGAAAAAATGAGAAACTTAAAGATGTCACTGGTATCAATGTTCAAACAGTAGGACATACTTTTCCAATCAAGACAGGAAGGATAGCAGAATTGGTGACATAACCCATTCCAGTAACTAAAGCAGCTGGTTTCCCAACAAAATTAGCCACCGCCTCCTCCAACTCAGAATGTAGTTCTGTCGTTCCTGAGTTCATAAAAAAATAAAGGTAACAGATTATGAACTTAGAGATTCCATTCACATTATATAACATAACTATTATAAACAAGATATGGAACTAGAAAACTACCTCCATCAGCAAGTGAACTACATGTGCTTGCAAAGTATTTCTTCAAAGATTGAATTACACGGGGCGTGCAGTACTCATCTGCAGCAGCAAATCCAAGGTAGTTATATGATCCCAAGTTAAGGCACCTGTTTACTTTTGTAGTCCGCCTGCCAACATATATACATTTGCCAGTTTAGGACAAGTATTGAGGACATATTGTATACTGAAATGGAATATATCATAACATGATCTAACATTTGGATATTAAGGTGGAACCAAAGCATTATGCTAAATTTCAATTGCAAACTCAGGACCCATATTCAAGCACTCACTTGAGTGTCTTGTTATAATCATTGGAAACACGCTCCAGCACATCAAACCAAGCATCATATGGGTCTTCCAAAACAATCCTACATGTACATACATATTAGAAACAGTATTTACATTTTAACTTTTTGAGGTAAGACATTTAAATGGGGATTAACATGAACATCGAGCACCCAATATACCTTCATAGAGCTTTACTACAGAGGTTAAAGAGTGATGATGAAACTAAATTGGAGAGGCTGAGATAGGTATGTTGAAGTCTTGAAGACAGTGAATTAGCTTGGAATAGTTAAAAACAATGCTCAGCCATTTTGCTTTGGTGCTATCTACTTTCAATGTTTAATTTCGTGAACAAGGCTTGAAGACGGTGAATTAGCTTTGCATTGGTGAGGCTGAGATAGGTTTGTATAATAACTGACCTGTCCAAAACAACAGTCCACGTAGTCAAATGCTAATCCTAAAAATGGGATACTGTTTTTATAATAATCGACCTGTCCAAACTAACCGCTCACAGTAAAATGGATCCTTAACTAAAACCAAATTTGGAAGTTAGCACCCAGTTCTAAGGTGAGTAAGGCCTTTTTTAACAAGCAACTACACACCTACTAATCTACTCCTAAATCTACGCCACTTGTTCTTAAACCGGGATAAAGACTTACAGAAGCAAGATTAAGTGTACATCCCCTCGCTAAGCAATAACACTTCCACCTACATTCGTTGAGTAGAAGTTACAGATGCAAGTTAAGTGTACACAACAAGATCTACACTCTCAGCTCCCATTTGTTGATTTTCCATATCATAAATTACAACTCAATATGCACATGAACAAGGACTTCTTTCTATATGCGTTCACATACACTCATAAACATGCATATATTCCATTCTAACTGATCAAACTACACTTTCAACAAGTCCTTTACGAATCGCCAAAACCAAATCAAACTATCATTTCCATAAATGAAGCACACAAAACCACAAATAGCCGAAAACTACTACACCTGGATACGAAGATACATACGGCGAATGTAAAAATCTTCAAGACCTACGCAGATCGGCGCATAGCCCTGTCAACACACAGCATATTGCGATATTGATCATTCACACATACACTAACAACAATTGTCAATGATAGTTTCAAAAATCAAACGAAAACAGTAAGATGTGATCATGTGATGCACCTGGAGATTGTTGTCTTTCCACCAATCGACGAGATTACGGAAGAAATCACGTAAATGACCGAAGGCTAAGAGCAATCCGCAACTGAAGTAGGTTGTTAAGGCGGTTAAGTAGGAAATGGTGATCATTTTGACGAGTAGGTGTTGTTGTTTACTTGAAGAATGAGGAATGAAGATGATCGGAGATCGGAAGTTCACCGGAAAACTGAACGCCGGTGATGATGTTATTATGTGTGTGGATGGGAGGAAGATGTAACTTCAGCCATGTTTGAATTATTTTTCACCTCTAAAATCTAAATCATATATAAAGCCCATGCCGCTTAAAAATACATCGCTGGTCAATATGGTATACTCGTATTGTAATATTAGTCTCAAATTTAAGAAATTATAGATTTGATTATAACTATTTGTCAATTCGTAACACGATTTGTCATTGACATTAATTTCTGTTAAGTTTTTTTAGGTAAATGAATATTAAAAGTCTAAAATACCACTAAACTAAAAGAAAAAATGTATAATAAAGTGGGTTCCACTTCTTCTCTCCTACCCCACCCAACCCACTCTTCTCCACCATCACACCATCACCACAAACATTATCACTGGTTGATTTATAGCGTTGATTGTCACATCCCGACCAACAGCGGAATCATTGAGGCAGACGAATGTGAAACGATTGTTCATAGCTCATGGAATTAAATAAGTTGAAATAATATTAAAAGCCATTTTTCTTTAAACAATATTAGACAATTAAATTAGTACAATACAACAAAGAATTAAACAACAACACAAGATATTTAATTAAACTAAGTCCAAATCCTATATGAGCAATAAGAAATCCTCAAGTAGCAATCCTGAAACATTTTAAAAATAAAGAGTCAACTTTGAAAGTTGATGAGTTTTCATGGGTTAAACTTA
>BJCM01086586.1:0-10717 GCA_018326385.1 Flaveria bidentis
TTCAGCTGATGTAGACTACTTCAGTTGTTATGATGTCTGTGGGACTTAAAGGTTTTTCTGATCTGGCTCATTGGTTCTTTTGGTCCAACAAACGTAAAGTGAAAGATAATGAAAGAGGAACATGAAGGAAGAATGCATGCATTAATGAATGATAAAAGTAAAGAAAGTCTTGCAAGCAAATGTATGGAAGGGACACACCATTAAAAGGTGTTAGCCCAACGGTGTGCGGGTTCGCTACCCCGGGAGGATGCATATCGGGGTCTTTCTTTGTGATCAACCATTTGTATAGAACCTCTACCGTTTACCCCGGTACTGCGGCACCATGTATAGTTGTCTATTTATAGACTTCGGCCCAGTAGCCATATAGTTTGGGGTGTAGCACATGGTATTGGTACGAAAGATATGAAAAGTAAAAGAAAGAACGAATAATGAAGATAGTACTGTTTTCACGAAAGAAAAGTATGTTTTATTAAAAAAACTAGAACACACTCAGCAACACTGACTTTTATGTGTTTCCAGTTGGCAGGTAACAGTTGCTGAGGATGACACGAGGTGGCTACTCAACTCTTTTGGGATGACATCCATATTTATAATGCTTTTGTGATGTAATGCAACTTGGGTTTTGTAATTGAATTACGATGTATTATTTTGCAAAAACTATAATATTGAGATGAAATGTCATTTTTAAATGTTTCCGCTGCTATGCTTTATGAAATACAAATGTAATTATATGTTTTATGTGCGATGAGGATCCAATTGTAAGCGTCCCGGGAATGGGGCCTTACATTTAAACACCTGAAAACACAATTTAACATTTTTAAAGGAGATATTAAGGAATAATTGATGTGCTTTTGATATGATTTTTATGTATAATTTGGAGCACATCACATGTCAACATAATATCTCATGTAGAGTGCAACTTTTGTCCATTGTTTGTTCTTACTAGATAGCCATAGACATCCCTTGGTGGTATAGGTACTTCTGTCCAAACATGTAATCTTTTTTAACCAATTTTCATGAAATCTTTCATAAACCAATTGACCACTTTCTCAAATTCATCTTCAAATTTTCTTGTGCTCCTGTACTTTTGTGGCTATGTGAATCAAATCCAAAAACACTAAATCCATTCCTTTGAATTGAAATTGAAATCGACCCGAAGTGTAGAATTATTTCCTTTATTTGGACAATCCTCTGCATAGTGATTTTTCTTTTACAAATGCAACATGTGGTATTGGTTTTTGATCATCTTTTCTTCTCAACATTGAACTGATCTCTAGGTTCCTTTGAGGTATAACAAGTATCACCTTCTCAACTTGTCCTAAATTATATGTTTTTCTTCAAAGTAAGCACATAGTAAACATCTTTAATCTTTTGTATTTAACCATTAACATAGAGTTCCACATATCCTTCTCCTTTGAAGTATTCTCGTGAATAACCGTGGATGTAAGCCTCAATACCAAAGGAGTTGCATAACCTTTTAAACAATTTTTTTATTCAATGATACATCTTCCTTTTGAATAAGGCTAGCAAAGTAAATATCGTCCCATCCTTTACCTTCTGTCCATTTGATCATAAATTCACTATTTTAGATTCTCTGGGGACATTTTTTTTGAAAAATGAAATGGTTGGTGATTCATCGCAGCCACCCTGTGTACCACAACTTTCCATCAAGGATTTTACTCGAATCGATCGACTCTAGTGTGCATTCACTTTACACACACAAACTAGCACTTAAAGGAGAGAATAATGGCTCTGATGTCATTCTGTTAATTGGTTATGATCATGTCCATGCTATTATTTTAGTTCCAGTTGACGCCCCTATTATGTTTATTCTTGTTCTTGATTTGGATCACTACACATATTTATGTTTCAAATTTCCGGATCCATGTTTTTGTCTGTCTTATTTAGGTTTTCTTTGGTTTTCTTGTTTCTTATTTTTAGCTCTTGTTCATGTTCTTCGAATCTTGTCCTAAATTATAAGTTCTAGTACTATATCCATGTTCTTGTTCAGATTCTAAAGTCAAGTACACATTAACAATTCGTTATGAAAGTCGGTCTTGATTAACATTTATGCTCTAATTTGAGGTGGGTTGTTAATTATCTTAGTAGTTATTTCATTACTAGGGTATAGTTATGTTTAAAATATGAGCCAAATGTCACAACTTGCCAAAAGACAGATTGCAACATTCTAATTTTCATCGATTAGGGGCACTTTTGAAGCAAACAAGGCTGCTCGGAAGAATCCGAAACAACCCATAAAATTCTACAGCAATATGGTAGGGCTGGAAGGCTCTCGAATGTCCCTTAAGACTAGTAATATGTGGCTCAATGGGTTGCTATGAAGAACTATCTAGAGCAACCATGAATTATCATAGAAGACTCTAGAAAGAGTAGCCTTGGAAACTACCATGAAAGATCTTGGACGAACTAGAGAGTTTTATGTAAATATCTAGTCTTAGATATAATGTATAGATAGATCTAGATAAAGATGATCTAGAACAAGTATAAGTGTTGAACCGTGAGAATGAAGCTGTCGAAAACTCCTAACTACTAAACAATTATGAATAGGCACTTGTATGGCCTAATGAGCTGTTGTTTCACCAGCACACTAGACAAAGATGTCTGTACCGAAGAGTACTAACAACTACAATGTTCGGCAATTGGCGACGACATTTTACTGAAAATACTGATATTCTAAAGTACTGATTGCCTGTCTATGTTGTACACATGTTATCCTAAACCCAGAATAGATGAAAAATGATTCATTTTAGGTGTTTAGATTTTTTAGTATAAATACTTAACATGTGTATATCTTGAGGTTAGCTTGTAATCAGAAAAGCTACCAAGTGATTACTTTGAAAGAATCTCTTGTGTTATTATCTTTACTAAAAGTGTTTGTTTTTGTTAGTAGACAATTCACTTAGATTTTGCATTTATTAACTACTGATCATTAAAAAAGTCTTGTTCATTTGTAACTCGATTCAACAAGTTGTATCAGAGCTTTGGCTCTTGATTTGCTTGAAGTCACTTTTCAACAAATTATTTCTTTCGATCACACTCTCAAACCTATTCCTTCATACCCTTTATCCTCTTAAAATAACTACTATAACCATTTCAAGTAAACATGACTTGGGAAATGAGACTCATCCTAAACCACCGATATTTACCCCACATGATTATGATACTTGAAAAATTAAAATGAAAGATTTTTTAAGAAATGAAGATTGAGGATGTGGCTTTCAATTCTGAATGGACCATACGTCCCTATGGTACAAGCTGCTCGTGAAGAAGGATCTATGATTACTAAAGAACCCATAGAGTACTTAGATGAAAATCTAAAGAAGATGGATGTAGATTCAAAAGATTTATGGCCGATTAGAATGAGCATACTCGACAATATCATTCATGGATTCAAGAAGTTCACACCGCTCAAAAAGTTGTAGGAAGCATTGAAAGCTAATTTGAAGGGACTGAAAACATGAAGAAAAACAAAAAATAACTTAAAACAAAATTTTGAAAACTTAAATTTTACAGGGGGAGATACCATAACTGCTACATATCTCAGATATGTTGAATTGTTAGACTCTCTAACAAGGTTGGGTTGAAATTAAAGAATAGTGATGTTTTCAAAAAGTTTTTGAGGTCACTGATAAGGAATGTATAGTCCATAAAAAGCATTGAAAATCTGAATATTAGATTGAGATAAATGCTGATAAGGAATCACTCGGCACATCATCAAACTCCTCAAATTTATCGGTACTCACGACACCCATTCATGAATCCTTTCACTCCTAAGCCTACCAAGTTGCAATGGTGACTCATCAAGTAGCTATGCTCACCTATCCAGAATCTCCAACTGCTAAAACAGCCTTAACTATCTTTCAGCAGATAAAAATCAGTAACCAACATTTTCCTTTTTGCCAAATGATTCTTCCAACTAAGCTTTTGTTAGTGAGTACACTAATTTCTTACAACTCCTAGAAGATCTTGAATGCATTCATCCAAATGATTTTAAAGAATTGGACATCTACTACCAAATTGCCATGATCACCTTCAGGTTTAAACAGTTCCAGCAGAATTCCAAAAGAAAGTTTCAAAGGCAAAGAAGATTGGGAAGATGGATTTGACAAGAGCAAGGTAAATTGTTTTAATTGCAATAAGCTATGACACTTTGCCAAGTAATGCAAAACATCCAAATCAAATCCTTCTCCCTCATGCTCACCAAACTTCAAACCATCTTCAACCTACCTAAGCCCTCCTACTTTTCTATTAATCAAAGACACACGACAACTGTATTATGGAGAAGATTTGATAGATTAGAGCTTTCAAGTAAAAGATATCACTCCTATCAGCAATGCATTGATAGTTGACAACTCAACTTCTTCACCTAAGGTAACCTTTGAATCATGTTGTACGGCTAAGTGCATTCCTAAAGTAAACATGTACAAAAGTCACAATTTGGATCTGATGTAGAATCAATCAACATTTTTAAAACTGATTTTAGGAAAACTAATCAAGCTAAAAAAAGACAAAACAAATTTGAAGACCTAGATTGATAATCTATTGAACAGATTAAAATCAACACAAATGTGATCTAGCAAGACTCCTAAACCCAAATCGATCCAAGTTCAAGATCTCCAGATCATTTTGCGAATCTATCTGCTATCATCATTGTCCTAAATCCTAGTTAAGCCCATACTTATTTTCTACGATGAGAGAGAGAAAGAGAGAAATGGTAGATGGATGTGGTGGTGATGTTGTTGGCGTGAAGGTAGTGTTGTGAATATGGTGTGGCATCCTAGAACTGGCATCTAGGGTTTTGTTGTGGTAATGAACGGTGAGCGGATATGGTGGTGGTGTGGTGACAGAGTGAAGGTGGTGGTGCGTCGAATCTTGTGGTGTTGTTTTTGACATTGTAGAAATCACTACTCTTCTATAAATGCATGACCTCACATTGCAACTTTTTTCCTCTTCGTATAGTTAGGGATATCACTAGGTAATTTTAACTTAACATACTTACATTACATGTTGCATTCACAGATTTTCTCTAATTATAGTATTGATTCTACTCACAATGCATCAACAATGAGGATATTACGATGAAAACACTTAACTTGTTTTCTCTTGATTCTTATTGATCTTGAATCTTATTACTATAAAGTATTTTTCTAGAGACCAGGCACAATCAATTTGTGAAATCATCCCTAGCGTCAATTGTGGCTTTCTTGTTTGAGAGGAATTGGTCTCATAGTTGAACATTCAAGCCATTTAAGGTCATCATTTGAAACACATGATTATAATGTTAAAAACTGAAAGTAACCAGGGGAATTCCCCGCACTTTACGACGGTTTCTACTTGGTACCAGATTAAGGATATCATTTGAAACGACAAAATATTAAACTATAAATACAACACCATAGATATGTTATTATATACATTAGTTGATACAAATACAATCACATTACAATTACAGTGTTAACATTATGTTTAAGTACTAAACAATTCAGTGTTTAGTAGAATAAACAAAACAATAATATTCGAGACTTAGAATTAGTAACTCAATGTGACTACAAACTAGAGATGAATGTCACATGAAACAACGGATATTAAGCATTTGTTTCATCATCAAAGCCTTCACGTTTATCTTACTAGCAACTAATATGTGTTGCATATTAAAAACCACACAAAAGTGGCAGAAATAAAGACCAAGACATTATGGTGGTCAAAACGTGAAGAGTACAAATTTCTTTATTTCTCATTGTTCCAAGATCACAAGCCTAGGTTATTAAACACATGGATAACTCTAGTCCCATACTTTAAACAAATGGTCGTAAACATGAGTGGATGGAAGTCGATGGCACACCGCATAAAAGGTGAGAGACATGACCATGGTTGTAGAAATTGCTAAACGATACCAGGTTGGTCAAGAGGGGAGTTACAAGTACTCGGTCTAGACGCGAAGTACTCTCACATGATAAATTATAAAGAAATATAATTCCGGGAAATTATATATATGTTAAATATGACAAGTTTATTAATATTTATAAGAAAGTACTTCAATATCAATATTATCATAAAAATATGTAAATTTGTATTCATTTTTAATAATATAGATATAGTAATCATTTCATTATCGTCTTTCTGGAAGTCTTTGCGAAAAATAGATAAATCCAACAAAAACCGGTGAAAAACAATGAAAACCGGCAAAAAAATAGCGAAAATAGGTGAAAACATCGAAATCTGACATTGCTAAGCTGGACCGAGTATGCTCGAGTAGGACCGACTAGACAAAGTTCAAGTTTATTTGGCTGAGTAGGAAAAAGTCGCTTCGTTGGCTTGCTGAGGTCCGAGTTTATTTGGCCGAGTAGGAAAAAACACTTGTGGCCCAATTAAACAACATAACTATTCATAATCGTAAGCGTTGAATGCAAACAACATATGTAAGGACACGTAGGACCATGATACAAACCATTATTTCATAAGCTTTTGCCATTCATATGAAGTGTAGATATTAAAAGGCTTTGAAATTCTAGCTCATTGCGGCTATAAATAACATGGTCGCCACATTAAAACAATGAACATTGACAAACTTTTTTTTATCATCATTACTACCAATCCTAAAGCATGTGGTTCAGATGATCTATTTAAAACAATAAAAATTGACAAACTTCTTCAACAACCTCCACGTTTATCTTACTAGCAACGGACTGGTAACCTTCTCTCTCAATAAGGTAATGGATAGATGTTTACGCAGAAACAAATGCATTACTTAACACTCATAGTTGTATTTCAAACTTTGATACTTTTAGGTATGAGAAAATAATTTGGTACATGGTCGTTTCCAAAATTTCAGATGTGTCGTTCGAATAGTATAAATACATACCTAGGAAACAACTAATAAAAAGTTTCAACCTAAAAAAATCATCGATTAAATACAAGACATTCGCTCTAAGTGTCAAAACCTTTAACTAGCCCTACATTAACAAGCCATCACCATTTCACCTTAGATCCAAGGCAGCAAGGCCAACTGAATTTGTGCATAAACTGAGATATTTTGGCCCTCGCAGTTGCTTTAACGTCCGGAATAAAGTTGAAATGATCCAATTAATAATAATGGGCTTAGGCGAGTTATTTAATGAAAATAAAAGGTAAGTGGATTATGGACCGAGTTAACCTTACGGGTTATGAGTTAGACGAGTTTAAGGTCCCGAGAATGCCCTGTATATATGAACGAATCAGCTAGAGCCACTCTCATTTGCAACTCAACACCCAACTTTTAAAGAGAGTGTGTAGAGAGAGAAAGCAGAGAGGAGGTGAACATTCCAGGCTCAGTTGATCAAGGGATTGAAGATCGGTATTTGTGAGCATCCAAACAACAAAGAAAGACCAAGAATCTAGGTAAGAAATATCATTTAATCGTTTCTTTAGATTTAACCCGGATTCTAGGGTTTGGGTGTTTTAAAAATGGCAAAAAATCATCCAAAACTCACGTTTTTGTGTAAAAAAACATGTAAAAAGCTTAGATATAGTTTCTTGGATGATAAATCAAGGATTTGGATGTAAAAGGTTGAAGTTTTGGGTAAAAATAGGCTAGTTTGTAATTTCAGCCCATTCTGCGAAATGTGGGTTCATCCAGTGAAATTGTGTAGTCGTCCGATGAACTATGAAGCTTCTTAGAATTCCAACGAAAGTTGGGCGAAACTGGCAGCGAAACTAGCAGCGAAATTGGCAGCGAAATTGGCAGCGAAGGTGGCAGTGAAAGTGCCAGCGAATCTGCGGACCTGGCAGCGAAATTATGCAGAAATTAACCCTTTTGAGTGTTAACTTATCTGCAGGCTATGATTTGAGACCCTTGTTTAGAAAGCTTGATTGAGAAGCTACTCCCTAAGTCCGGGTGAGTTCTAGATCCTCTTGTTTATAAGTTTTCCGTATTTTGAGGCTATTATGTATACTAAATATACGTTTTTAGATGACAAAATTTTTAAGAGATTTTAACAGGAAGACTGATTTTTCTATAATAAAATGTGCTATACAAATATGTAAAAATAAATTTTTTTCACGCTGAGCTAGGGGCTGCTGCCCCATGGACGCCACTAGGGGTTGCTGCCCCTAGGACCCTATTGTCAGGGGCTGCCACCTCCGAACCCCCGCTGTCCCGCGGAGGTCGGTTATGTTTTTATTATGATGTGTGATGATTATATGATGATGTTATGTATGTTTATTTTATGCTTTCATTATGTTCCTTATTGTGTATTATTATATAGCTTACGTGGCATGATTATGATAATGAACACAAAGTATTATCTTAACGAAGCGAAATATTTAAGATAATGAAAGTGAAACCTAATAAATGAACAAAAGTCTTTCAAGCAAATGTAAAGGGGCTCACGACTCAATGAGAGTTGTTAGTCCGACTGTGTGCTACATCGTACGATCTTGTCTAACCCATGAGGATTTACACAGAGTAGTCAGTCTCGGTGACTGCTCCATACGTGCGATATGGGATCCTTGTCGCTTAACCCTAGATTATATGACTTTGTGCCTAAAAGGGGGGTTAAGCATACGATAGGATCTAGATAGAAGTGAAAGATAAAAAAAGTGCGAAAAGTACGAAATGTATGAAACTTGCGATATGAACAAAATTAACGATGACGGAAGATAATAAATGTTACCTTGATGTATGTACGATTTATGATCACGTGCGATAGTAAAGAAAATGTTTTTAATGAAAGAAATGTAATATATTTTTATAAAATTAGAATTCACTCGGCGTCGCTAACTTTCGTATATTTAATAGTTGGCAGGTGATCCTACACTACTTTTTTTATAATCACAACCGCTCCTTATTCTTGCTCCCCTGCTCTTGCTTGAATCGATCGGGATACCCACTGAGGGCATCCCTCTCTTGCTAAATGTTGAGGATAGCACGGACGCAGCTACTTAGCAAGTTTTTGGGATGACATCCATTTTATGTTAAATGACATTTTTATGATGTAATGTGTCACACCCTGACCGATAGCGGAATCATCGAGGCAGACGAATGGGAGACTATTATTCATAGCACATGGAACTAAAAAAGTTGTAATAATATTAATTATCATTATTCATTAAACATTACAAGACAAATAAATCCATACAATACAAAAGAATATAAACAACAACATAAAATGTTTAATTTATCTAAGTCCAAGTCCTATATGAGCACGAAGATATCCTCAAAAGCAAACCTGAAACATGTTAAAAATAAATGGTCAACTATAAAGTTGGTGAGTTCCCATGGTTTAAACATACACATACATATATAAACCAAAAAGGTTTACAAGTAGTAATTCATGTCAATGTTCCGAGTTAGCAAGCTTATATAACACATACAGTTACAACCAAACCTCGACTTGATTACAAGTTTATAAGATTGGCTAAGTATACTTGGTTCCCATGATGAACAAGGATACGTCATCAGGAGCTGACAATACATCGGCTTTAGCACCAAATAAGCTTGTCAGGCCCAAAGATTTAAGACGTCGCCAGGCTAGCAATAGTTAATGATTGTAAACAAATTATGTATCTCATATAAGACTTACAATAACATAAATAACCATGATAAAAAGGTAAAAATGAATTGCATGTGCATTTACAAGTATCAAGATGTTTACAAGTGTAAGTTTATAAGGTTAACATGTTTTACCCCAAAAGGTGTGAAATAAAGTAAAAAGGGGCATGGAGAACTCACATGGAAAACTCACGTGCTATGAGTTGCACTTAAGATAACGATAAGAAGATAAGATGGTTCTAATGATTTTGTCACACCCCAACCTTGACGACGGAAACGTTGAGGAGTGAGAGTTAAGATCGTTCAAAGCCATATAACGCTATTATTAAATCCAAATATATTAATCATAAGTTTCAATTGTACCAATACAAACATAAGTCTCAAAGAAAGTAAATAACATAACATAAGATATTACAAGCCAATTTATTTTATTTATTTAACTAGGTCCATTCCTAGATGTGAAAACAATTCTAGGTGTCAATCAAATTTGAGCATTTCCTGAAACATGTTAAAAATAAAATGTCAACAATAATGTTAGTGAGATTTTCATAGTTTGCAATACATAAGTATATAAAAGATGGCAATTTATGTTGTAAGTTAGAGAACAAGGTAACTAGGGATGTAAGACAGAATGCACAATCAAACCTTGACAAAGTTTTACAAGTCTCAAATGTTTACAAGTATATACGATTAGCTAAGTGTACTTGGATCAACCAAGCAGGCTTGTTATGCCCATAGATCTATAACGTCGCCAGGCTAGCAATAGTTAATGTTAGGATCTAGTATTTGAATAAAACACCAACTGATTAACGTTTTAAACCAAATCAAATAGTGCGGAATCCTATTTGATTGGCGATCCAATCAGTGAGAACGCACGTAGACACAATGACGTATTGAATCTAACGTCAAGAATCAATTAGGAATCGATCTATAGTGTTTTATGAACTTGGAGTACAAACTTAGAGGCTTCTGGACGGCTAGGGTACGTCTGGAGTCGAAGTGGATTCAATGCTTAAGTTTTTCCATGAATTAGGTGGTATTTATAGGTTAGGGTTGCTCATTCGGACGACTGAACCATTAGCATGGTTCAGTCGTGCAATTGAGCCATGCGGTTAATCCATTCGCACGACTGAGTGTTCAGTCGTGCGACTGAGTCAATCTCATGTT